>KZ068764.1:25792-39876 GCA_002091845.1 Anopheles cracens
CGAGCGAAAGCGAATGGTCTGGTAGCTGTGGTTGCGTGAGGACGACGGAGGAGACGATCTCGTGAAAGATCCGGAGCCGTGCTGTGTTGAGAGCTTTTGAATGAGAAGCCCCGAGCTGGAGCGTACATTGGAGAAGAAAGTGCCGCACGTCGTCGCAAAGCAGCAGCAAGTGCACATGAGCGCTGTTTCTTTGCCGTAGCCCATAGCATTGCAGCGAGGCGAGAGACGCCGGAAACGCGAAAGTCCTTTTGGAGGCAGCCAAGTGAAGAATCGAAATCATCAACCTCACCCAAAACATCCTGTCCTTTTGTCATCATCGCCACCGCTCGAGGTCGCAAGGAAGAGGAAGAAGCGAAGCGAAGATTCGTGAACGGAAGATCATCGGAACTTGCATCCATCCCTGTATTCATATCTAATCGCCCGCTCGGCTTCATCTGTAGCGTGTTGTTTCTGTAAGCTTGATTTTCTGTTGCGTGAGCGACGAACAGAGAGAAGAGGAAGCGAGGCAACTGCAATCCCAGCTACTTCACACAAAGCAATTGCCCTACAACAACAAGAACAATTTGTCTGGCGAGCTTTGAGAGTCCCATCGTTTCCTGTGGCTGCGCACGCATTCTTTATGTGTACGGCTTTCCGTTGCGTTGTTCTACAAGAACATTAGAGAACCACCCGTGAACCATCGGTCGGTTGAGTCTGTATGCAACGGACATCTTCGACAACTGCAAGCAAAACTCGGCGGCAGAAAACAACATGTAAGTTTCGGGTGATTATTGCGCGCCCTGTGTCTCGTGCTTCAGATCCGTATCGTCACTAATTTTGTCTCTCTTTCGTCTTTTGGTTCCGTTCGCAGATTGAGACTGATTGTAAAATAGATCTATTAACAATATTAAACAAGGAAGGAACCAACTTCAAGAAACCCTTCACCATCATCAACAGCAGTAGCAGCCTTTGCATAGCAAGCCGCGACTTGTAACGAGATACGAGTCTCCCTGGGCAGAGTCGGTAAATACTCTTGTCGATCCGCGTGAGCCTTCACCCAACGCCAACGCCAACACTCACACGCACTAAAACCAACACCCCGACCAAGTGAAGATCGCACGTTAAACGAAATCCTTACAAAACCTTCCCCTTCTGCACCAGTGTCGGGTCCGGGCAACTTTGGTCTGTGACCGCTGCGGCAAAGGGAAATCACCGAATTCCACCGAACTATCTGACCGAACACTTTAGGTCAAAGGTCGAGATATAGTGAAACGAAGCGAATGTAGTGGTAGCTTTATTCGGAACAGCCAGTGTTGAAGTCCCGTAGTGAATCTGGGTTTCAGAGGAATTTAGGTGAGCATTCTTAAGTTTAGCATGCATTACTGGCAAAGCATATCGTGCAATTGATATATTTAATTTTAAAGACAGGGTATCGCATTTTTGGCTCCAAGTCTTTTTACGAAATTGATAAGAAAAGCTATTGCGTCGAAACATATACACATTTTGCTCATTGCATAAGAGCAACGGCAATATACAATTCCAATCTCGCAGCAAACGCATGTCTTCCGGCTTTCGATAAACTGCAATGCTATAATTTTGCAATCGGCTAAGCACTTAATGGAAATTAATTGCATTTAAACATCATCCGACGAATGCACTTCGCAATGCACGGAAACAAACTTGGATTACTTGGTCTAGCCTTTTTCCGTACTCATTTTATTCCTACTTGTTCTTTTGGTGCACTTCTTGGTGTTGCATTCAGCTAATCTATCTCGAAACCCAAGCCAGAAGAAGTGTGTACGCACTTGCACGCCAGGCTGTATGGTTCGTATTTGTGATTTTGCAACCCATTGTTTGCGTATCGGTAAATTCCGGCTTCTAGTATTGCCAGCTAAACCAATAACATACTACACGTTGTGCCGTGTTGCTTTGTGTAGAAGATGGTGCATGAAAGGGCGGAATGCCAACGGTGTTGGTGTGCATTGCTCGAGTGCACTTGAGCGACTTTGTTTATTTATCCTTGGATGCGTTATTTTTTCCTGTTTTTCTTCACTTCTCAAACTATCGTGCTGCAGGAATACTTACAAAACTTTGCATTCTGATTTTTTGCTATTACGTCATGACGAGTAGGTGCATACTATTCTTGTAATACTCACTTGTATGTTTCCTGTGTTATTTTCCCTGATTCTGCTTTTAAGCAATAACTCATTCGATTGGTTTTCCTTCATTTTCAGATGCTTCGAATGTGAACTACTTTTAGATGCGTGTTGCTAGCTTTACTCTGAAGAGGAAAACTCCATAATTTTTATATCAAACTACGCGTCGGACGACGTACTACACTCCAGCATCCGTGTTGTCTGTTCCGTCATCTCAAATCTCGATCAGGTGTTTTTGGCTTGTGGAAGCTCTGCGGGATACACGCGCAAGAGAGGGCGGATCCTCTAGCAAGACGAATCTGATCCGATAAAAGATAAGCGTGCTCTTCGTGTAGGTTCACGCGTGGGTGTGAGTTGCAGAGCAAAATAAGATAATTGTCCCCCGGTGGTGCACTCAGGAAGGCAGCAGACTCCAGTACCAGCATCTACCTTCATCCGCGCAGTTATCAGCGAAAAATTGGTCGACGAAAAGATTCAACATAGTTGTATACACCAATACGTCGGAACAGTCGGGATAAAGTTGCTGAAAGTGTGCGATCGACTACTCTTCCAAACATCCCGCGGCTGCAGGATACTGGTGAAAGCCGTCTCATTGCTCCTAACTTGTCCGTGGTTTACGGTGGTTAAATTCAACTAATCGGGCAATTTGCATCGATCCGAGCATACGACAGCATTCTGGAGAAAGCGTAAAAGTGTGTGAGCGACTGGAAGATAAGATAAGTCAACAAATCCTGTCTATTGCAACAAAATTACGCCGGCGCTCGTTGCGACACGACACCCGCTTCGTTAACGTCACCCGTGGAAACAAAGATTTTTTTGTCCGTCCCGTGGAAACGGACACGCAAGACAAACCATCAAAAAGCTTCCTGGCCGAGGCTCGTTTGGATGAAGATTGTGATAAGAGAATTCTAAGCGTTTTTTTAATTGATACACTATAGAAGAACTGCTACACTGCAGAGCTGGTTTTGGTTGTTTTCGAGAAAAGCTAGCACCTGGATTTTAAACATTTCTTTCGTCGATAGTGACGGGTCGAGAAGAAAATTGTATCTATTTGGCATCGATAAGATTGTAGAAAAAGAGTCACTATCATAAGCGTGCAGTGCTGTGTGTTTGGATAAAGGAGACAGCAGATTTCCTGTAACGCAGTTGTGCGCGATCATTAGCGTCATCGTTATTTTGTCTGTAAGGCACTTTGCCGTGGTGAGCTTGCCGTTTACTATTGCCGCTGCAGTGTGAGTGTGTGTGTGTGATAACAAGACAAAAAACAAACTTCCGAGCAGCAAAGTGCCCAGAATTCGCAGCGAAGAGCAGCGTAGCACTAGGAAAACACGATTGTCACATAAATTCGTTCGAGTAGTCGGTGCGTGCGAAGGAAAGATTTTTATGACAACCGTCATCATGCGCCAGAAGGACATCAGGCCCGCTCCGGCGCGGATCGAGTTTAAGGGAATGAAATTCCTGATAACCGATCGGCCATCGGACGCCAACATTCATTCGTATATCGCGGTAAGTAGTGGTGTTAAAAGAACGCATTTATGTATCTCGCCATAACATATGCAATCTCCAATGCATGCTTATTCTTGATAACAATTTCTGGCTTCTGAATTGATTCTATGAGTAAAAAAATTGTTCTCGAACCCGATACGTAAGCACACCGTTATCTTCAGTCAGAAACTTTGTAATTTCAATGTAAACGATAGTCACAGTCATTTCAGTTTTAAGTCTTGTGCAGATTAGCTATATCAACTTTGATTATTGAAGCCCTAAAGTATGCAATCCGTGTAACAAACCACCTCATCAATGTATTTCTAATGTCAATGCATATATTCTTGTTCCTAACTTTTATTGCAACCATTTTACCACCCTCGTATACACAGGAACTGAAAAAACACAACGTCTCGATCGTGGTGCGCGTGTGTGAGCCGAGCTATAAGATCGAAGAGCTGGCCAACCACGGCATCATCGTGCGCGATCTTGCATTCGAGGATGGTACCTTCCCGCCGAACGAGATCGTGATGGAATGGTTCGAGATTTTAAAGCAAAAGTAAGTTCACTGTCGTCCGAGCGGCAAACGGGGCGAGCAATCGCAACACGTCACCCGGGAAATAAGCGATTCCTCCAATAAATCGAAGCTTTCTGTACAGATTCCAGGACGACCCGGAGGCGTGCGTCGCCGTGCACTGTGTGGCAGGCCTGGGCCGGGCACCAGTTCTTGTGGCCCTAGCGTTGATTGAACTAGGACTTAAGTACGAGGCAGCTGTAGAATTGATTAGAGAGTAAGTGGATCATACTATTGCCGACTTCATCACATCATATCTAATGTTCCTCCCTTTTCTTCTTTTTCTTCTTCCATTTATAACCCGCGCAGTAAACGAAGAGGTGCTATTAATGCCAAACAACTATCATACCTAGAAAAGTATAAGCCCAAGTCACGGTTAAAGCACAAAAACGGCCACAAGAACTCGTGCTGTGTGCAATAAAACTATCAAAATTCCCACCAGTTAAAGTGTTCATTTTAAGCAAGTGACATCAACAGAGCAAGAGCGAGAGAAACAGAGAAAGAGATAAACTAAAAGTAACTAGCGAAGAAGGTGAGCCTGTGAACGAGAGTCAACAGTGTAAGAGAGAGAGGGTAACGGAAGTGTGTAGCCACGAAGATGCAGATGGAGCAACAAACCTTTAAAATAGCGATCCAAGTTTCGTTTGTTTAAATCACTATCTTGCCGCATCCGTGCGCGGATCGGTGTTTGGTTGGCGCAGATTTATAGCGAATTGAGCTCGGAATGATCGAATCTAAAGCGCAGCCAGTGCATCGGCACCATCCCAGGGTATGAATGATAGAGAATCGTATGAGAAAAGCTCGCAAACATTCACGTTTACGACAGAAATGTCAACCGTAAGTAAAACTAGAACCGGAAAGAAAAATATCATCCAATGGGTTAACCATGGGTGTGTGAGACACGTTATTTCCAACAGTTCTTTCACTAGTCACTTCTTTCTCATCGTCTTTTGACCATAGTCAGATACAGTTTTTAAATTGCCGTAATTGGGATCTATGTGTCCCTCATTATTTATTTCTTTAGAATGTGTTTTCATACGATTTTATAACATTCTCATCCCTGGGGTGGTAAGCGCGAAGATGAACCCAAGACAAAAGAAAATAACAACATTTAAGCCACGTAGCGAAAAGGTCATTTATATACAGATGAAACCGCAATATAAATTATAGCACATGTTTCATGGTATCGGTTCTCCAGACAGGCTATAGCATTCGACCAGTTCTTCGTCCTATCATCCTTTTTTCACTATATTGGGCACGTGCACACACATACACACGCATGTATACTCTTTGGCAAAACTATTTGCTATGGTCGAAACCGTCATTGCCTATGTGTGCGTGTTTGAATGTGTGTGGTGGTGTCCCTAGGTCATTTTGCATATATTATATTAACTTAAATAACTTGAAATAGTAAAAGAGACATAGCCAATCAAGAAGAAGAGAGATAGGAAGATGAAGGAAAGGAGATGTTCTCAAAACTGAAGCTGCGCGTATGCAGATAAAACAAGTGCTTCGAACGAAAAAGTGCTGGACACCTAGAACCTTCCGGATTGTTCCGGCGGAGTGTGGAGGTGTTGGTACTGCCATTGTATTAGGAACATTTCGTCAAATGATCGTGAGAACATCTATCACAGGATGGGTCAGAACCCGAACCGCGATGCGATAGCAAACCCCGGCAGTGATATGATATTGAACGCAATTTCCTAAAGTTTTGTTATTATTAATTTAATTTAATGCTGCGACAAACCGCTTACTCCAATGAAGACAAAAATTTAACATACATAATATACCCCCCAGTAGTAGCAACGAGAAAACCACCCAAGCTATAGGACAGATCGAACCAATCGCAGACAGGAACAGGAGGAAACATAAACAAAGGTGTACATTAATCCGGTACATCGCAGATGGACAAACGGGCCTAATGTTCTCATCACCGCGAATCATTTCGTTCGTCACAGGCGTTCCACATAGAGACAACACACCCCCGGAACAAATAGACTATATAACACGGCGACCTGGCGACATTCTCCCGCAAAGAGTGTAGTATTTGTACTTTAGGGCGTTATATTAATACCAAAACCATACAAACGGCAGAATAGCTGAGACTGTGTGGGCAGGGGAAACACGCAGTTTTGTTATTTTTCTGTTCGGGTCTACAATGTGCGCTCCCATACCCCGCTCCAAGACTGCAATAGTGTGGACGTTATATAATTATCTTTTGTGTATCTTATGTTTATAGTGCTACAAATGGAACCGCAATTTCGTGCAATATGACTGTAGTGTAACCCAAGTAGGTGTGAGTGTATGTGTGTTAAGTATTTGGAGAAAATTTTAAAATTAACATAGCACGTTTCTCTCACCCGAGAATTTTCCTTCGTGTTGGCGCTTCTGAATAAGAGATACTGCACAGCTCTTGTTCAGTATGTATACAGCAACTCCATTGTATCAGTTACTGCAGTAGATTGTATCAGACACTAATTTAGCTTTCGTGTATGTAATTTCCTGGAATAATTTGCAGAAATACAGGGGGAAAAGTTATGTTTAGACAGTGGATGGGGCACCGGGTGAACAGGGCCTAGCAGCATCAGCAATCTCTGGTTGGCTCGGTGGCTTGCAGTGAACTACATGCACCAAGAACTCAGCAACGCTGTGATCGTAGTTATATATGATCCCACCATCTACTACAATACCGATTTTGTTTATTTTAGCTACAAGTTTAAAACTAGAAAGCTGTGGCGTCAAGAGAACATCTACTATATACATTGATATATAGTTATATAGACTATACAGAAACAAGTTATTACTAAAAACAAAAACTACGAAAAAATAAATCTATACAAACACAAGCACTAAATAAACAGCAAAACAAACGCAAATAAATGATATAAAAAAAAAATTTGTTAAACCTTTCTCACACTGTCGCGCGGGGTCTTACACCGTACACCAACAGCCATGGTCAGAGTAAACCGACCAGTAACGCTTTGCGCACTTTCCTTTTTGGAAGCGTGGGATTGCATTACCATTCCACAACATAGATATCATCAGCAATCTTTTCAACCACAAAAGCCAGAATAAAGCATAATTTATTTTGTGTTGTTCATAAATCAATGATAGCAAATCCACCCTCCTTTCCGTTACGTCTTTGATCTTCGGTTTACGTAGAAGGATGTTCCGAGATAACTGTTGTTAAATATCGCCAACGCCAGGAATAGCCAAGACTCTCACTTGTTCCAGATACTACGACACAACAATAGGGAAATCTAAAACGCCTGTGATGAACGTTCTTGTTTTTATATTTGTTATCTACTATTTGCAATAGTGCTTTCTCTACTTTCATTGCATTGCCTATTTTTATAATACTTAATTGCGGATACATCCCGAGAACAGAAACAATACACACACGTCGTGCGTTCGGGTACGATCTATGGTGCCAAAGTGTGAGATGTGGTAGGCCAAAGGAGCTTTCGCACCGTGCATCATATGTTTGGAAGGTGGTTCGCTGCTACTCGTCCGTTCTCGTTAAACTATGCTCAACAACTTCAAATACCATGAGTGCACGCGTAAATGTGGCCACATTTTTTCTGTGATACTACGAAGAGTGCGAGTAAAGCACTAACGACCATTTAGCATGATCCGGTTGAAACTTATTTTTTTAAGCATGTACAAAACGACAATGGTTCGGTTACACAACAAACGGCATGTTCTTCATGGTATGGTTTTTCGTGATTATATTATTTCCGGCATATATAATCTGTGACTTTTTTTGCGAGGATAGTTTATGGATGTAGACGCGAACCTTCGGTCGAACGATGGATGCAAATGTGAGGCAACTCACACTTGGGAACTATAGCAGATCCGATTAAGCCTAAAACCGCATGCGAAGAGAGTTCATGTACTGTGTTTTGTTATGTTATTAAAATTTATGTTTCGACACAACAGTGGTAGATGCTTCTTGTTTCCAAAATATGCTTACAAACAAGCGTAAAAGAACATAGAAAAAACAAAAGGAACAAATTACAATCAAGCCCCCTGTACATGGTGAGACTAAACAACAGCAAAGGCACGTAATCACACATAGCGACTACCAATGTAACTCGATTATACATTCACATAATTGCACACACTCACACACAAACTCGTAAAACGGATAACGCGAGCAAGAAGAAGATGTAAGTAAGTGTGCTGAAGCCATATCTCTTCTTAGCTGGTGTGCTTTTGCTCCACCCTCCCACCCCGTGGTATAATCGAAACACACGAAATTGTTGTGTGATTATATGCGAAGGGCCCCGATATACTTTCGGACAGAACGGTGCACCGGTGCACAATATTGAACAAACAGACAAAAGTAACCACGAAACAAGAACGGCGAAGGAAAAAGAGTAACGCTAATAATAAAACGACAGTCGCAAAACTTAAACTCTAAACCCGACGAATAGTCAAGTGAAATGGGCGGGAATAAAATAAAGCGAAAAGTAAACTAACTGTGACGTAGAGTAAAGACGAAGAAAAAGATAAAAAAAGCAAACATTATTGAACAAAAGAACACAACACAACAAAATTACAACTCACACATCCAGCGAACGATGAGACGACGAGAGAGAAGACGCAACATAGAAACATGCTACAGAAGTGACGAGAGAAAAGAAAAAAAAACAACAACAATATTATACTGAAATAGATATTGTAATTTTATGGAATGATTTGTATCAACGATTATGCTTTTTCGGATTTGTTTTTTTTTTATTTGTTCTTATTTCTCATGATGACATAGCGAGATGCTTTGGAATTCGTGTGTTTTCTCTGATGAATGAATGTATACATGCAATTTGAATATGGTGTTATTGTTTCCACAAGTTTTTGGTACACGTTTGGCACAAGTTTGGATAATCGAGTGGGTGATTCTTTTTTATCGAAGCTTTATTTTTGGCAAATCCACAGCTTATCACAGTTCATTCCACTTGATAGTCAAACAGTTTGCACAGTTCCACTGAAAGCCGGTACATTGGTAAACCCACCACTGTGAAGTAGTCGCCTTCAATTTTCTCCACGAAGTTGCCTCCCAATCCTTGGATGCCGTATCCTCCGGCTTTGTCACTAAATAGAAAATTCTGTATCAAGCCACCTGAAGGACCACGTTTAGTATGCTAAACTTACAGTGGCTCTCCGGTGTCGACGTACGCCTGCACCTGGGCAGCGGTTGCTTTGCCAAAGTGAACGTTGCAGGATTCGGTAAACTTGACCTCCTTCTCGTGATACTTTATAACCACACCCGTATAAACGACATGCGTACGTCCGATGAGTCTATGGAAGAAATTATGCTTCAATTTTTTTTTCTAAACTATATCCTCTTAGGCTTTCAACTCCCTGCCAATACGCACTTTTGCAACACTTCAAAGGCATGCTCGGGCGTTTTGGGTTTGCCGTACATCCGTCCGTCCATCGTGACCATCGTGTCGGCACCGATCACAATGTCCGGACGCGTTGCATCATCCTTGGAAAGGCGGTCGTACACCTCACGAACCTTCCCGAGTGCCGTCATGGCTACGTAGTCGCTGAATGTGTACTGGGATGGGTCGAGATTTTCCTCGAATGTCGAAGGACACAGCATCACATTTGTTATTCCCTGGAAGGTAGTTGTGGGTTATAAACATACTTTTTACGCTTGCTACTGATCGCTACTTTATCAGCAGCGCGAACTTTGGTCCTTGATCCTACCAGATTCTGAATCAATTCCTGCCGCCGTGGAGATCCACTGGCGAGTACAACCCGCTTTGGGCCGATTTGGTTGAGAATGGGTTTTAACATGATTATTTTACTGCACTAACTTATTTTTAGGGAAAATGAACGTGTGCGGGCACCTTTTAAAAATTAAGAAATCCGCAGGAAGGAACAGCGATTGTTTGTAAACAAAACATGACAATTGTGGGTTTGGCAGCTAAATTACAGGGTTTCCACAGCCGGTGATACCTATTGCACACTTTTTGAAGCAAGCGGCATACTCACTTCGAAGCCTTACGGTGTGTTAACACAGCGCGGCTTCGAAGTGAGTATGCTTACACGTCTGTATAACGACCTGAGAACGATGATGCGAGAAGACCTATCGAGACGTCAAACGACGAGGTTTCTCGCCTGCTACTCACTACGTTCAGAGCAGAAGCGCGGTACCATGCGCGATACTATTGTACTATTTAAATGAATTAAAATATAGCTTAATATTTTTCAGTATGATCGATAGTTTTAAAACTCCAAATAATTTTGATCAAAATACAATTCGGTTTGACAGCGTTCTCGCCTCGAGGATTCCTGCTATACACAATCGAAGCGAGAACGGCCAAGTGAGAACTTTGTCAGCTGTCTCGCCTGGTTCTCAGGTCGTTATACAGACGTGTAAAGCTCGCTATAGACTTTGTTTGAATCAAACGGTCGAGCGTTTGTTTTGTTTTTGTTAGGTGTCTTTCCCGCGCTTCCTTGTGAACTAATTTTTGTGGTGTGTTTTATAAAATGAGTGATTTAGCAAACGTGTATGAATTGTTTAGGAATAAGTTCGAGGAGTATGATTTCCAGTGTTACCACCCACCGTCGTATATTCGTACGCTAACCGAGAATACCGATAGGATCATTCTCGCATTTAAGAAGGTAACCCGCGTCAGTTCAACTAAAAACAATGCACTAATAGAACCATTCGTATCTAGAACCATGACACACCGCCAGACAAGAACCGGATTCGGGTGAAGACATCGCCGGAAAGCAATACCGATAGCATCATGTCGAATAGCTTGGACATAACAGGCTCTCCGCTTAAGGACATGAGCAACATCGAGGAAAGCGATCTGTCGAACGAATTAATCGACCAGTGCGTGCAGAACTGCTGGACACCGGAAGAGGAGGCCTACGGTCCACTGGCGACCGACAGGGCGCGTTCTGTTCTGCAAAATTTTATAAATCTCGAATGTCGCATCGGACGGGGCAGCATCTGGGCGCTCTGCTGCGGAACGGACGCCGAACGGACGGTGCTGGTGCAGCTGTTCGTGAACGCTGCGTCCAGCAATCAGCGTCAGTTTACGCGTGGGATCGTGCGGTTTACTGGTGTGCAAGGCTGTAGCTCCATCACAATGCCACAGCTGATCGGGATCCATCGACAGCGTGCCGGCGAGGGAATGAAGCTGAATCCGAAGATTCACATCCAACAGTGGTACAAGCTGTGTCCGCAGATAACCCTCCGTCTGAGCTGGCACACGATGGGCGAGAGCGGAACGTTTGCTATCGAGCGAAATGCACGCGTGCGGCTGAGCCAACACTTTCCGGTTAATAATGGAGCGTTCAGCAGAAGCTCGCCGGCGGAGTACCTCTGGCAGCAGCTGCAACGGTTGGCTCTGATGCGGGAGAAGATTTTGGACATTCGTGCCAACCGGGAGGCGGGTTACGCGCGGAATGATTTCGGTGCCGAAGGGTGAGTAGCATTTGGTGGTTTTCCCAGTGGATTGATGCTGAAAGGGATTCCTTTTCGCGTTGTTTAGCAGCGAAATGGGTCTGGAGTACGTGAAGCAGAAGGTGAATAATATATTGTCAACGTTTCTGGCGGTGGAACCAGACACGTATAGTAACGCATCGTCGATCGTAAACTTGGTGCATCAGGTGGAGAAGCGGAACTTAACGGACGTGATGGAGCGCCTGTACGAGGCATTAACGCGTAAGTGTGATACTTTGCAGTTAAATGTGGAAAATTTTAGTATTTCCCATTCCGTTTGTTTTTCAGTTTGCTCAAACTACGATGATTTAAAGGCGACGATCGATTACATTTTTCACTTGTCAACTCATTCGAACATTGTGGTAAGTTATTTCAGTATAACACTCTCGAATACTCTGTCCATGTTGGACAGACAACATTTCTCCTCATTTCAAACCTATTTTATGTTTGTATCGATTTAGTTGATTTTTCTCAACATTCCGTCGATCTATGGCCGTGTGTGTGAGCTGTACCTCACCCGGCAGCCGTACAGCTACGGGGAGGTGTACAATCGCGACACCGATCTGCTCGAGTTCGACGTGGACGAGTTTATGCTGCTGCGGAAGGTGGACAACTTGCCACCGTGTGGCCGACGTGTTTCGCTGACGTCGGCCAATCTGCTGCAGAAGCTGGAGACCGTGTTCTACCAGAACGGGCAACCGATCTTGCCGGAGCGGTTCTATCCGCAGTTCCAGTGTGACGATACGAAGAGCAAGCAGGTGTTCTGGTGCTACGAGTATGATCGAATCGAGCGTCTGTGAGGTGTGGATCCTGCATCTGATTTTTGTGCACATTTTTATTTTTAGTGAAACTAATAAACATATTATACTATTTTATTTGGCTTTAAATTTGCTCATTTTTTATTTTGATAGCGTTCTGTTCCTGAACACTAGAACCGCCGATACGCCGTACTTTTACAAGCCCTATCGTATTACATTGCATTAGAAACTACAAAATGTAAATACTCTGTCCATGTTGGACAGACAACATTTCTCCTCATTTCAAACCTATTTTATGTTTGTATCGATTTAGTTGATTTTTCCCATTTGTGCATTAACTGTTCTAGTTCTATCGTCGTTCAACCTTTTGTTGCAACCAGACACTTTTACTATTAGATTATACATAATAAGAGAATATCTATAGTACATACGGTTTAGTTGCAGCTTTTCCGGTCAAGTGTTTTATTGCCGTAGTTTTTTTTTTAACTTTTTCTTGACCTTTGACTAAACTTGCACCTTTTTCACACTTTACTGTTTACCTGCTTTACTTACCATCACGATACTATTATGGCATTGTGGCGCAACAGTTATCCTTGGCTAGGACATTCAGTTTAATTGTTGTCTTCAAATGAAGTCTCTTTTATATTAAATTAAATTACTTTTGATAAAGTGTTGTCTTCATGCACATTACACTTTCATCATTAACAGATGACAAGCTGAAATAGTTAAGGAATGAAGGAAATTTCAGCTAGGTTGTGTTCAAACAAGTGCTAATAGATGGTTTGTGTTTCTCCAGAACGTTCCCACCAATGGCACTCGCTTTGCGCAGCTGATCCAAATACTCTGTCCATGTTGGACAGACAACATTTCTCCTCATTTCAAACCTATTTTATGTTTGTATCGATTTAGTTGATTTTTTCTCATTTGTGCGTTAACTGTTCTAGTTCTATCATCGTTCAACCTTTAGTTGCAACCACACACTTTTACTATTAGATTATACATAATAAGAGAATATCTATAGTACATACGGTTTAGTTGCAGCTTTTCCGGTCAAGTGTTTTATTGCCGCTGCTTTTTAATTTTCACTTGAACTTGCAACTTTTTCACACTTTACTGTTTACCTGCTTTACTTACCATCACGATACTATTATGGCATGGTGGCGCAACAGTTATCCTCGGCTAGGACATTCAGTTTAATTGTTGTCTTCAAATGAAGTCTCTTTTATATTAAATTAAATTACTTTTGATAAAGCGTTGTCTTCATGCACATTACACTTTCATCATTAACAGATGACAAGCTGAAATAGTTAAGGAATGAAGAAAATTTCAACTAAGTAGTGTTCAAACAAGTGCTAATAGATGGTTTGTGTTTCTCCAGAACGTTCCCACCAATGGCACTCGCTTTGCGCAGCTGATCCTTGCGATGATTCAGGATCGTTTGGCCATTCCGTCGCTGACCGGATCGGAACCGTACGAACTGCTGCTCGAGTGTGGCTGTTCCTGAACACTAGAACCGCCGATACGCCGTACTTTTACAAGCCCTATCGTATTACATTGCATTAGAAACTACAAAATGTATGTCGAATTCTTATTTTTTCGGTATCATGTGCCTGTGTTACTTGTGATATTTTTTTTTACCTCCTTAGAATTAGCGAAGTTTTTGA
>KZ068766.1:0-32165 GCA_002091845.1 Anopheles cracens
CTGAAGATATTCCCACGATTGAGGTGGTCAAACCCAAGAAGAAGAAAATCAAGACTATCAAAAAGAAGGGAGACGACACTGATCGTATCGTGCGGAGACTTCTCAATTTGGAAGTTCCTGCTACAGAAGAAGTACCGTATGAACAAGTCGATACTGATGTACCCACACAACAAATCTTGCCTCAATCTGCCATAGAAACTCTTGAAATTGAAGAGCTTCCAGATGAGGTCAAGGTGTCTGAGATCATTACCAGAACTGGTCAATCCAAAAAGCAAGTCGTCAAGAAGAAAACCATCAAGAAACGAGTCGGGCAAAAGGAGGAACACATCGAAGTAGTCACTGTTCAGCAGGACAACATGGCTCCTGAAACTACCATTACCGTCACCGAAGAAGAAGCTCCTGATACCAAACCAGTTGATGACAAACCTAAGCCTAAGAAGAAGAAGGTTAAAACCATCAAGACCACTGATGATTCTGACGAAATCATCGAGCGACTGCTCAATCTAGAGGTACACAAAACTGAATTGGAACAATACGAGAAAGTCGACGTCGACATGCCAAAACGCATCCGCCCTGTCGAGGAAACTACCATTGAGGAGCATCCGGATGTCATTGAGCAAGTCAAATCAGACACAGGAATTGTCAAGACCAAGGTTGTCAAGAAGAAGATAATCAAGAAACGAGTTGGACCGAAGGAAGAGGTCACCGTCACGGTCACGGTGCAAGAAGACGGCAAACTACCGGAAACTACCGTCACGATCAGTGAGCACGAGGTTCCCTTTGAAGTCACAGAGCCTTTCGAGCAGCACTTGATGCCTCTTGAAGCCGTTGTGGATGAGTATCCTCAGCCTTTGGAGGCAACGCTCAAGACAAAGACCACCAAGATTATCAAGAAAAAGATCAAAAAGCTGACGCCAGGTGAGCCTACCACCGAAGAAGTTCCTCAAGAAGAGGTTGCCGATCTGATTCTAGAACCGACGGCTACGGAACAACCAGTTATCGAAGAGCTTCCTGAACATGTTGAGGTCGTAGAAACTATCACAGAGGAAGGAAAACCCAAGAAGCATGTCACCAGCTCCTGAAACTACCATTACCGTCACCGAAGAAGAAGCTCCTGATACCAAACCAGTTGATGACAAACCTAAGCCTAAGAAGAAGAAGGTTAAAACCATCAAGACCACTGATGATTCTGACGATATCATCGAGCGACTGCTCAATCTAGAGGTACACAAAACTGAATTGGAACAATACGAGAAAGTCGACGTGGACTTGCCAAAGCACATCCGCCCTGTCGAGGAAACTACCATTGAGGAGCATCCGGATGTCATCGAACAAGTCCAATCAGATAGCACAGGCATTGTCAAGACCAAGGTTGTCAAAAAGAAGATAATCAAGAAACGCGTTGGACCGAAAGAAGAGGTCACCGAGGAGGTCACGGTGCAAGAAGACGGCAAACTACCGGAAACTACCGTCACGATCAGTGAGCACGAGGTTCCCTTTGAAGTCACAGAGCCTTTCGAGCAGCACTTGATGCCTCTTGAAGCCGTTGTGGATGAGTATCCTCAGCCTTTGGAGGCAACGCTCAAGACAAAGACCACCAAGATTATCAAGAAAAAGATCAAAAAGCTGACGCCAGGTGAGCCTACCACCGAAGAAGTTCCTCAAGAAGAGGTTGCCGATCTGATTCTAGAACCGACGGCTACGGAACAACCAGTTATCGAAGAGCTACCTGAACATGTTGAGGTCGTAGAGACCATCACAGAGGAAGGAAAACCCAAGAAGCATGTCACCAAAACTAAGATCATTAAGAAGAAAACGGGTCGAATACAAGACCATTCCATTTTGTACACCACAACATTTTATTTCTACAGAACACAAACTCTTTTACTCTGAACTAATGTGTCTACTTATCTCACAGAATCTGCACCATCACATCACACCACACAACTCGAAGAAACACCTCAAATCGTACAGGAAGTCGTCACAAAACATAAACCCAAGAAGAAACAAACACAAACACAAGCAAATGAACAATCCGAGACTGTAACAGTTGAAGAAGTCCAGCTGCTTCCAGAAGATACAGAGCATACCGCCGAAATACGAACGGTAGTCACAAAGAGGGCTAAATCGAAAAAGTCCAAAGTAACTGTTCTTCAAGGGGTCACTGAAACTTTTGTTGCCGAGGATGAAGAAGAAATTCCGTTAGAAACGCAGTCGATCCCAATAACTGATGAAGCTGTAGTTGTTTTTGAGCTTCCAGAACAAATATCGGTACAGGAATTTACCACTGCAACTGGCGAAACTAAACAGCAAGTTGTCAAGAAGAAAACCATCAAGAAACGAGTCGGGCAAAAGGAGGAACACATCGAAGTAGTCACTGTTCAACAGGACGCATGTCACCAAAACTAAGATCATTAAGAAGAAAACTGGTCGTAAGATTGAAGAAGTCCAAATTGTTACAGTGCAAGAGGACGATCAGGCACCAGAAACCACAGTCACTATGATCGAGGAGGAACCAGTTCCCGAGATTGTCTCATCTGAAGATATTCCCACGGTTGAGATAGTCAAACCTAAGAAGGTAAAAATCATCAAAAGAAAAGGAGATAAGACCGATGATATTATTCAGCAAATTCTCGATGTTGACGATACCGAGCCTTCGCTGCGACATCATGAACAGCCGTTGATTGAAGAAATTGATGAACCGTTGTCAACTACTAGTGAGCTAACGGAAGAGGTCAAACTCAAAATGAAAAGGAAAACAAAGAAAGTACACTCAACCACATCACAGCTTGACACACAAGACACACACTCACAATCACTTATTCTACCACATCCAGAGGGTAAGAGAATAGTTTCGCTTTTTCCTGCATCATCTTTCATTTCTATTTATTACAACGCACATTGCTACAACGATTTTGATGTTATTTTAGATGCTGAAATGCAAGAACACACTTCGCCTGAATACATCACTACATTTGAAACATGTACAGACAACAACCAGACATTCATTAAGTCCAGAAACATTAAGATCATTAAGGAACACGGGGCAGTGATCGAAGAAACATTTGAAGATGCCGACACACAAACTATTTCTCAAATGCCATCAGAAGTTCTCATAGAGGAAATTGAAGGTAAACATGATCTAGTTACGAATTTTTCGATACGAATATTTTTATGTATGTACAGCCAAACATATTTTACCACATCGCAAATACAAGACCATTCCATTTTGTACACCACAACATTTTATTTCTACAGAACACAAACTCTTTTACTCTGAACTAATGTGTCTACTTATCTCACAGAATCTGCACCATCACATCACACCACACAACTCGAAGAAACACCTCAAATCGTACAGGAAGTCGTCACAAAACATAAACCCAAGAAGAAACAAACACAAACACAAGCAAATGAACAATCCGAGACTGTAACAGTTGAAGAAGTCCAGCTGCTTCCAGAAGATACAGAGCATACCGCCGAAATACGAACGGTAGTCACAAAGAGGGCTAAATCGAAAAAGTCCAAAGTAACTGTTCTTCAAGGGGTCACTGAAACTTTTGTTGCCGAGGATGAAGAAGAAATTCCGTTAGAAACGCAGTCGATCCCAATAACTGATGAAGCTGTAGTTGTTTTTGAGCTTCCAGAACAAATATCGGTACAGGAATTTACCACTGCAACTGGCGAAACTAAACAGCAAGTTGTCAAGAAGAAAACCATCAAGAAACGAGTCGGGCAAAAGGAGGAACACATCGAAGTAGTCACTGTTCAACAGGACGACATGGCTCCTGAAACTACCATTACCGTCACCGAAGAAGAAGCTCCTGATACCAAACCAGTTGATGACAAACCTAAGCCTAAGAAGAAGAAGGTTAAAACCATCAAGACCACTGATGATTCTGACGATATCATCGAGCGACTGCTCAATCTAGAGGTACACAAAACTGAATTGGAACAATACGAGAAAGTCAACGTCGACATGCCAAAACGCATCCGCCCTGTCGAGGAAACTACCATTGAGGAGCATCCGGATGTCATCGAACAAGGCCAATCAGATAGCACAGGCATTGTCAAGACCAAGGTTGTCAAAAAGAAGATAATCAAGAAACGCGTTGGACCGAAAGAAGAGGTCACCGAGGAGGTCACAGTGCAAGAAGACGGCAAACTACCGGAAACTACCGTCACGATCAGTGAGCACGAGGTTCCCTTTGAAGTCACAGAGCCTTTCGAGCAGCACTTGATGCCTCTTGAAGCCGTTGTGGATGAGTATCCTCAGCCTTTGGAGGCAACGCTCAAGACAAAGACCACCAAGATTATCAAGAAAAAGATCAAAACGCTGACGACAAGTGAGCCTACCACCGCAGAGGCTCCTCAAGAAGAGGTTACCGATCTGATTCTAGAACCGACGGCTACGGAACAACCAGTTGTCGAAGAGCTTCCTGAACATGTTGAGGTCGTAGAAACTATCACAGAGGAAGGAAAACCCAAGAAGCATGTCACCAAAACTAAGATCATTAAGAAGAAAACGGGTCGTAAGATCGAAGAAGTCCGAATAGTTACAGTACAAGAGAACGATCAGGTACCAGAAACCATAGTCACTATGACCGAGGAGGAACCAGTTCCTGAGATTGTCTCATCTGAAGATATTCCCACGATTGAGGTAGTCAAACCCAAGAAGAAGAAGATCAAGACTATCAAAAAGAAGGGAGACGACACTGATCGTATCGTGCAGAGACTTCTCAATTTGGAAGTTCCTACTACTGAAGAAGTACCGTATGAACAAGTCGATACTGATGTACCCACACAACAAATCTTGCCACGCAGTCGATCCCAATAACTGATGAAGCTGTAGTTGTTTTTGAGCTTCCAGAACAAATATCGGTACAGGAATTTACCACTGCAACTGGCGAAACTAAACAGCAAGTTGTCAAGAAGAAAACCATCAAGAAACGAGTCGGGCAAAAGGAGGAACACATCGAAGTAGTCACTGTTCAACAGGACGACATGGCTCCTGAAACTACCATTACCGTCACCGAAGAAGAAGCTCCTGATACCAAACCAGTCAATGACAAACCTAAGCCAAAAAAGAAGAAGGTTAAAACCATCAAGACCACTGATGATTCTGACGATATCATCGAGCGACTGCTCAATCTAGAGGTACACAAAACTGATTTGGAACAATACGAGAAAGTCGACGTCGACATGAAAAAGCGTATACGCTCTATCGAGGAAACTACCATTGAGGAGCATCCGGATGTCATCGAACAAGTCCTATCAGACAGCACAGGCATTGTCAAGACCAAGGTTGTCAAAAAGAAGATAATCAAGAAACGCGTTGGACCGAAGGAAGAGGTCACTGAGGAGGTCACGGTTCAAGAAGACGGCAAACTACCGGAAACTACCGTCACGATCAGTGAGCACGAGGTTCCCTTTGAAGTTACAGAGCCTTTCGAGCAAGATCTGATGCCTCTTGAAGCCGTTGTGGATGAGTATCCTCAGCCTTTGGAGGCAACGCTCAAGACAAAGACCACCAAGATTATCAAGAAAAAGATCAAAAAGCTGACGCCAGGTGAGCCTACCACCGAAGAAGTTCCTCAAGAAGAGGTTGCCGATCTGATTCTAGAGCCAACGGCTACTGAACAACCAGTTATCGAAGAGCTACCTGAACATGTTGAGGTCGTAGAGACCATCACAGAGGAAGGAAAACCCAAGAAGCATGTCACCAAAACTAAGATCATTAAGAAGAAAACGGGTCGTAAGATCGAAGAAGTCCAAATAATTACAGTACAAGAGGACGATCAGGCACCAGAAACTACAGTCACTATGACCGAGGAGGAACCAGTTCCTGAGATTGTCTCAACTGAAGATATTCCCACGATTGAGGTGGTCAAACCCAAGAAGAAGAAAATCAAGACTATCAAAAAGAAGGGAGAGGACACTGATCGTATCGTGCGGAGACTTCTCAATTTGGAAGTTCCTGCTACTGAAGAAGTACCGTATGAACAAGTCTATTCTGATGTACCCACACAACAAATCTTGCCTAAAAAAACTGCAGTAATGATCATTCATATACTTATCTCACAGAATCAACACATACACTTCACACTACACAACCACAACAACCAGGATCAGACGTACAAGAAGTTATCATGAAACAAAAATCCAGCAAGAAACATACACAATCCCAAGAAGTGATTATTTCCGAACTTCCTGAAGAAGAATTGGTAGAGGATGTAACTACTGCAACTGGAGAAATTAAAACCAAAATCATCAAAAAGAAAACCATCAAGAAACGAGTCGGGCAAAAGGAGGAACACATCGAAGTAGTCACTGTTCAGCAGGACGACATGGCTCCTGAAACTATCATTACCGTCACCGAAGAAGAAGCTCCTGATACCAAACCAGTTGATGACAAACCTAAGCCTAAGAAGAAGAAGGTTAAAACCATCAAGACCACTGATGATTCTGACGATATCATCGAACGACTGCTCAATCTAGAGGTACACAAAACTGAATTGGAACAATACGAGAAAATCGACGTCGACATGCCAAAACGCATCCGCCCTGTCGAGGAAACTACCATTGAGGAGCATCCGGATGTCATCGAACAAGTCAAATCAGACAGCACAGGCATTGTCAAGACCAAGGTTGTCAAAAAGAAGATAATCAAGAAACGCATTGGACCGAAGGAAGAGGTCACCGAGGAGGTCACGGTGCAAGAAGACGGCAAACTACCGGAAACTACCGTCACGATCAGTGAGCACGAGGTTCCCTTTGAAGTCACAGAGCCTTTCGAGCAGCACTTGATGCCTCTTGAAGCCGTTGTGGATGAGTATCCTCAGCCTTTGGAGGCAACGCTCAAGACAAAGACCACCAAGATTATCAAGAAAAAGATCAAAAAGCTGACGCCAGGTGAGCCTACCACCGAAGAAGTTCCTCAAGAAGAGGTTGCCGATCTGATTCTAGAACCGACGGCTACGGAACAACCAGTTATCGAAGAGCTTCCTGAACATGTTGAGGTCGTAGAAACTATCACAGAGGAAGGAAAACCCAAGAAGCATGTCACCAAAACTAAGATCATTAAGAAGAAAACTGGTCGTAAGATTGAAGAAGTCCAAATTGTTACAGTGCAAGAGGACGATCAGGCACCAGAAACCACAGTCACTATGATCGAGGAGGAACCAGTTCCCGAGATTGTCTCATCTGAAGATATTCCCACGGTTGAGATAGTCAAACCTAAGAAGGTAAAAATCATCAAAAGAAAAGGAGATAAGACCGATGATATTATTCAGCAAATTCTCGATGTTGACGATACCGAGCCTTCGCTGCGACATCATGAACAGCCGTTGATTGAAAATCACAGAGGAAGGAAAACCCAAGAAGCATGTCACCAAAACTAAGATCATTAAGAAGAAAACGGGAGAGAAGATCGAAGAAGTTAAGATTGTTACTGTACAAGAGAACGATCAGGTACCAGAAACTACAGTCACTATGACAGAAGAGGAGCCGATTACTGAGGTTGTTTCATCACAAGACAATTCTGTAGATGTCATCAAACCTAAAAAGAAGAAGACCAAAACTATTAAAAAGAAGGGAGAAGACACTGACGATATCATCCAGAAGCTTCTCAATTTAGAAGTCAAGAAAACTGAATTGGAAAAGTATGAGAAAATTGATGTTGACTTTAAGACCAATATTAAACAAACTGAATCGTTTGAAGTTGAAGATCGTCCTGAAGTGTCCGAACTTTTTGAAGTTCCTATAGCAGCGATTAAAAAGAAGATCACTAAAACTAAAACTACTAAAGCTAAAGAAATCACACAAGATTCGCCAGAGCCGTTAAAGAAATCGATAGAAGAACAACATACAGTACTTGATGTTTCTGAACTCCCATCAACAATACACGATGATGATATATTTGAACAAGCTGAAGAATATGCTTACCAGATGCCAGAAGTGCAAATGCCTATCGTAGAGGAGTTACCAGAGGAAGTAACGGTGAACGAAGTAGTAACCCTAAGCGGAAAAGTGAAAAAGCAAATTACCAAGAAACGTGCTGTTAAGAAAACAATAGGCGATAAAGAAGAACTTGTCGAAGTAGTCACAGTAGAAGAAGAAGGTAAACAACCCGAAACAACAATCACTATTACAGAATCGGACGATCAACCTGAGCTGCCCGTAGTCATCGAAGAAATGGAAACTGAACCAACCGTTAAATCGAAGGAAGCTCGAAAACTGAAAAAGAAGAAGGTTAAAACTATTAAGACAACGGACGAAGTAGATGATATCATTGAAAGATTACTCAATCTGGAGGTGAAAAAGACCGAATTGGAACGTTACGAAAGAATAGAAGTGGAACTAAAAAAACGCCACAAATCGTTGATCGAAGAAACATTACAAAGGCCTGAAGCGGAAATGGCAATCTTAGAAATGATTGATATGCCACAACCTGAAACTTTACGCAAATCGCCTATTGTACAACCAGAGGTAACGGAAGAGCCTAAGAAACTATTGAAGAAGAAGAAATTAACACCTACCCCACTGACTCAAGCTACAGAAGACGATCATACGAAGATCTGCATTGAGCCATCAGAAGACGTTGCTGTGACGGAAGTTGTTCCAACATTGGACGATATTTTGATGCCTGAGGCTGCAGCAACTGGAAAAATTACTAAAAAGAAAATTATTACAAAATCGGTACCTAAGAAACAACCAACTACAGAGGAAGCTCTAACACAGGAGCAAATACTGGAAAGTGCAGTCCCGGAAACAGTGGAGATATTTGAGGAAAAATCTACCGAAGCATATGTAGTTTATGAGACTTCTGTAGTCGAACCAAAACCACAAGAAGCCATCATTGAGGAATACGATCAATCATTTCTTATGTACGAAGAAAAGTCACTTAAGCAATTGCAAGACCTCCAAACTAAACCGGTTCCTGAAGCGCAAACTGAACCCAAAAAGCCAGAAAAGAAGCTAAAGAAAAAACCAAGGAAAGAACAACGGCCAGAGGAAGACGAACAGCTTCAACGACTACTGAATCTGGAAATCGAGAAAACGCAACTCGAACAGTATGAGAAAATTGATCTGGATAGTAAACCCAAACCAGCGAAACCTAAATTAATACTGGAACCTCAGAAAATTGAACGAAAAGAACAGAGGCCTCAAAAAGTACAAATCTCCGAACCAGAAGAGCAGCCACAGATGGTACGACTCAGAAAGGTCAAAGTACCGGAGCGTAAGGAAATCGAGGAAGTAGCTGTGCCAAAGGTACTACTGAAAAGCCGTATAGTAGCTGTGGAGTATCCACCAGAAGCGCTTCAGCCCATCTTCACTAATCTGTCTGCGATGATGGCGATCGGTGAAATGTCAAGAACAGAAGAAGAAGAAACATCGTACAAGCTCAAGAAACTGAAGAAAATCAAAACTACCAAAAGTAAGAAGCTGGAACTGGAAACACCAGACAGTATGGAGTACGACGAAGAAAAGCCAGAAAAGGAAGAGTTCGATCAAGAAGCACACAAGTATCAACGAAAACCCAAAGAAATCACCGACGACAAGCCAGAAGAGAAAACATTGAAGCTAGGAAAGGGTAAATTGAAGAAGGAAGATGGAGAGGAAGAGCACGTGAAGTTGAAGAAAACTCCTAAAAAACCGAAAGAAGATGAATCAGAAGAACAAAAGAAAAGTACCAAACAGAAGCAAAAGCCCGTGGAACTTGAAACGGATGGTGAGCAGCGTCACGTTGAAAAGCCCATTTTCAAGTCTACTGATATCCCAGATTACATCGTAGAAACAGAAGATTACGTAGCACCGCAACCAACGCCGGACGAACCGGAAGAAGATTTGAAGAAAAATCCTAAACCAAAGAAAAAGTCAAAAACACCCGAAGAAAAAGAAGACGAAACAAAACCGTTGGTGTTGGGTAAAGGTAAACCTACACCTGACACTCCTGAAACGGATGTCAAGTTCAAAATTCCATCTGGCAAGAAGCCTGAAGAAGAACCCACCGATATCAACCTCAAACCGTTCAAGAAACCAACCTCCAAGAATGAAGAACCTACTGTGGAAGCTGATAGAGAAATGGTATTGCCGGCTAGTGTTGATAAACCAGATGAACCCGAAATGGAGTCTTCTCCAACATTGAAAACAAAGAAAATAGTAAAGAAAACAAAACCAAAGCAGAAACCGGACGAACAGGATGTTTCAGAAGAGATCTCACAAGAGGCACTCCCGCAATCCGTCACCGATATAGTGGACAGTGTTCCTGAAACTGTTCATGCCGTCGTTCCCAAAACGTTTACTGAAGATGAGTTCCTTAAAGTCGAAGAACTCGACGTGACTCCACAACCACAGCACGATTTCGTAATAGAGCAGCTTCCAGAGGAAGTTAAAGTGACGCAGGTGCGAACCGAAACTGGTACAGTCGAAAAACAGACAATCAAAAAACGCATCATTAAGAAGAAAAAAGATGACAAGGAAGAACTCATTGAGATAGTTACCGTACAGAAAGGTGACGAAAAACCCGAGGCAACAGTGACAGTTACTCAAGTGACCCCAGAAGACAGTACTACCGAGCAGCCCGAAAGTGCGAAGCGTAAAGTTCGCATCAAGAAGACAGTCAAACCGGATACCCTAGATGCCGACATCGAACGGTTGCTCAATCAGGAGATTTCCAAAACGGAGCTCGAGGTCTACGAGAAGACAGACTTCGAGCCATCGAAGCGCTTGAAACCGGAACAGCAGGTTGTCGAAACCAAACCTCAGGCAGCTGAGCTGGAATCGTCAGCACCGTCTTCACCCAAGAAGACCACGGTGAAGAATAAGACCAAAAGCAAGAAACAACACGAAGTCACCCCATTACAAGAAATACCTACAGAATCATTAGCTCCACTCGAACCAGCCATCGGACACGAAGATATTCAACAAACACTCGATACCACACACACTGAAAACAGACTGCCAACCAGTAAGTATCGGGAGTTAGTCAGAGCTGTACTGTAAGCAGCAGTTCATACAAATCTAACGTAGTGTGTAGTGTTTGAAATATGTTTGCTTATTTTAGAATTACAATAATTGCTAATGCTTTGATAGCGAATTTTTAATATAAGGAACCGAAAATTACATAAAATTACATACATGTTTGGAAAACGATTAACGTTTTAGTTATTTTAGAGTCCGGTTTCTTCGGCATTATTTTCGGTTCCAATTCGGTGTAAGGTTTTTTTGCACAATAGTAAGCTAACCTATGTTATTCTATCTTAAAACCGTAGGTGCAGCAATGGTCGATTTACAGGAGGACACGTTCGTCACGAACGAGTTCGTCGAAACTGGTCCACTGGAAGATGTGGTCCAACCGGTGGACGTACCGGAAGCGGCCGTCGAGAAATCAGAGGTAGCTCTGAAGCCTCAGGTCGCAGCCGCCCCGATTGAGCAGGTGGTGGACGTAACTATGGAGCAGACGGATGTGGTAGCAGTGCAGCTTCCGCAGGAAGAACAGGCCGCTACATCCGAAATTCCGTCTGCCGTAAACGAATTGCCAACCGTGAGTAAGCTTTTACTTGAAGCAGCACCTATCGAATCAGTGTTTGAGCAGCAGGTCGAGGAAACTACTGCGACCGATCTGCTGAAGGTGGAAGGAGAGCAGGTCGCACCAATAGAGGTATCAGATGCCGCTATTGAGAAGCCGTTGATACAAGCCAAACCAACGCTGGAAGCCGCTCCAGTCGAAGAGTTGCTGGAACAACAAGTGGAAGAGACCGGAACGTCTGAAGCGCTCCTGCTAGATGAACAGAAGGTAGCGGCCGTCGACGTGCCCGATGATGCTACTGAAAAACCAATTGTCCAGGGTAAACCGCTACTGGAAGCGGCGCCCGTGGAAGAGTTGCTTGATCAGGATGTGGAGGAAGCGGATAAGGTGCCATCATTGGCTCTCGATACAGTTCAGGTGGCACCAATAGACGTATCCGAGCATGCAACCGAAAAACCGACAGTCCAAGGCAAACCATTGCTCGAGGCTGCCCCCGTCGATGATCAGTTTGATGTGTCCATTGAGGAGGCTGATACGGTAGCCTCGCTGACGTTGAATGAGGAACATTTGACGCCAGTCGACGTAACCCTGGGAGCAACCGAAGTTTCCGCCGTACAAGGTAAACCGACTGTGGCAGCCGCTCCAGCCGAGACATTGCTGGAACAGCCTGTGGAAGAGACTTCTGCCGTAGAGGTCCCGGAGTTGGCAACGGAGCAGCTTGTACCGATCGAGGAGCAGCGCGTCGAGCCGACGGAAGAAGCCCATCTGCAGCCAGCGGCCACGGTGGAAACTGCCCCTGCAGAAGCCCCGAAGAAGGTCGTCAAGAAGGTAACTAAAGTGACGAAGAAAACCAAGAAGTCCATCGACGATGATGAGGAACTGCAACGGCTGCTAGGGTGAGATTGTTAAGCTAGAACCTATTAGAATTGAACGTAAGGAACAGAAACCGATTAAACCCGAAATCACTGACACACAAGAACCACAAACAGTTAAACTGCGCAAAACCGTCATACCAGAGAAGCGGGAAGTTGAGGAGGTTGCCGTACCAAAGGTGCTGCTGAAGAGCCGCATCGAGCATGTGCAGTTCTCCGCCGAGGGACAACAGCCACAGATCGTGGAGTTGGACACCCGACCGGGCGTGGGTACGTTGTCGCGTGTAGAAGAAGACGAGGTAGAGCGTACAAAGAAGGTAATCAAGAAGGTGAAGGTGATCAAAAAAGAGAAACCGGAGCTGGAAACGCTCGACATTGAAAAGTACGAGAAAGAACCAAAAGAGGAAGAGAAGAAGGAGGAAGAGAAGACACAATATCAGCGAAAACCGAAGGAAGCGCTAAAGGACGAACCTGAAGAGCGTACGTTGCAAATGGGTAAGGGTAAGTTGAAGAAGGACGAGGAGCACCACGAAGAGGTAAAGTTGAAGAAAACACCAGCCAAACCAAAGGAAGAAACAGTAGAAGAGGTGAAGCCCAAGAAGCAGGTTGAAGAAAAACCAAAGGAGGATGATCTTGACAAGAAAAAGCGAACAGTCGAAAAGCCCAAGTTCACTCCGACCGATATTCCGGACTACGAAACACCTCTCGAGCCGTACGTGAAACCTGAGCCGGAACCTGTTGAGAAGCCGGTGGAAGAGCCAGTGGTACCTAAAGTTCCTAAAGAACCGAAGATTCCAGAAGTTCCGGAAGAACCTGAGCACAAGATTGTGCTCGGTAAGGGCAAGAAACCAGAACCGGAACCGGAAGATGAGTTCAAATTCCGCAAGCCGGTGCCAACGAAACCGGAGGAAGAGAAGGAAGAGATCAAGCTGAAACCGTTCACGATACCTAAGCCGGACACAGAGCCCACTGAGCGTGAAGCTGACCGGGACATGGCACTGCCAGTTCCGAAAGATGTACCGGATGATGCCGATACTGAGGCAACCAAGAAAAAGGTCATTAAAAAGGTTATTAAAAAACCCAAGGCTCCTGCCGAGGAAGAACCTAAACCGAAAGAACCTGCACAAGAACCGGAAGCGCCGGAACCGATTGAAGTACCAGCTCCAGTCGCTCCGGAAGTTATCCCCGAACAAGTCAAGGAAGTTGAAAAACCAAAGGTAGTGCAGGTTGAGCACCCGGCCGAACTGGTGGTACCACAGCTTGTAGAGGAGCAGGCAGAAGTTCTGCCCGCTCCACTAGTGCCGCAGGAAAAACCGATAGAAACGGTGCAAGAGGCTACCCCGGAAACAGCTAAACAGGAAGCACCAGTAGAGGTGCAGGAACCAAAGGAGAAGGTGGTCAAGAAGAAAATTATCAAGAAACCCAAGCAGCAACCGGAACAAGATGCCGAGCTGGAGCGCCTGTTGAATCTGGAGGTCGAGAAGACGGAACTAGAGACGTACGAAAAAATTGATCTTGAACCTAAGCAGAAAGAAGCTCCCAAACCAGTCGAAGTCCCAGCAAAGGTAGAACAACCAGCGCTAGTTGAAGAACCAACCATCGTAGAGCCAGTCGTGTCAAAGGCACTCATCGTCGAAGAAGTGCATGTACCGGAAGAGGCAAGCACAATTGTACCAACTGATGTACCGAAGCCAACCAAACCAGTACAAACGCCAGTCCCGGTGGAAGTCGTTACTGCAGTGGAGGAGATGCCGGCCATCGTTAAAAAGGATGAACCAAAGCCTGTTCCAGTGGAAGAAAAGGTGGAACAGCCTGTGGAGCCCGAAAAACCCATCGAAGATAAGAAGCCGGTGATCAAGAAGAAGGTTGTGAAGAAGCCCAAGAAGGCTTCCATCGACGATGATGAGCAGCTACAACGTCTACTCAACCTGGAGATCGAAAAGACTGAGCTTGAAAAGTACGAAAAAGTTGACGTCGATATCAAGAAGCCGGAGAAAACGGTTGAAACGGTGGAAATTCCACGCGTAGCGCAGGTGGCTGAGGTTGAGGAGCCTGAACCAGTCGAAGTGACACTGAAACCAAAGAAAAAGGCCCAAAAGCCTGCCGAACCGGAACTGGTTGAAGCAGAATTCAAGATCCCGAAGAAACCACGACTGCCAGAAGCTCCGGAGGCAGTGGAGGAACTGATTACGCTGAAACCGACGCCACAGAAGACGGAAGAAACGGTCAATGTCGAGCGAATCATACAGATCGAAGTAGAACAACCGGAACCGATGGAGCAACCTGTAATCGAAGAAGTCGAAGCGGATGAGCCGCTGCCGGTGGAGGATCTTGAAACGGTTGAGCCTGTGGTTGAAGAACCAGCTGAGACGGTGGTACTAGAAGAAGAAATTGTACCCATTCAGCCATTGGTGGAGGAAGTGCACTATGTGCAACCGATCATAGAGGATGCCGTCATCGAGGCGCCATCGGAGGAAGTTCCGACGGTGGTTGAGTCTGTGCCGATTCAACCCATCATAGAAGAACCGAAACCGTTCGTGCCACTCAGGAAAGTATCGCTCAAACCGGTCGAACCGCAGCCAGAAACACCGGAGAAGAAACCGGTCGAGAAGCCGAAGAAAAAGGTGGTTGTTGTGAAGAAGAAGAAGGCCAGCATCGAGGATGATGCCGAGTTGCAGCGGCTGTTGAATTTGGAAATTGAGAAAACCGAGCTTGAACAGTACGAACGTGTCGATGTCGATTTGCGCAAGCGCGAGAAGGTTCAAATCGAGCAGCAACCGCAACCGCAACAGGCGGTAGAGTCGACGATTGAGCCCGAGGACAGTGCACAAGTAAAGCTACCACGCAAGAAGAGCAAACCGAAGGTGGAAACGATTGAGGAAACCGAGGTGGAGTTTAAGATCAAACCCAAGAAGCAACCGGTGGTCGAAGAAACGGTCCAAGAAGCAACCGTGTCTCTGAAGAAACCCAGAAAGCCGTCAGTTGTCGAAGAAACAGCCACCGAAGAAGTGGTGCTGTTGAAACCGGCCGCTCCAAAACTGGAAGAAGTAGAAG
Organism: Anopheles cracens; assembly: GCA_002091845.1. Lineage (NCBI taxonomy): Eukaryota > Metazoa > Arthropoda > Insecta > Diptera > Culicidae > Anopheles > Anopheles cracens. The sequence goes on from KZ068766.1 coordinate 15,457, forward strand.
ATGTGGAGGAGTCGATCAAACTGAAGGCAAAACCGGCACCATACACAACCGACGAAGCAGAAGCATCGCTTAAAATCGTGCGCGAAGCGGAACAACCCGAGCCGGTGCAAGAGGAGCAGAAGAAACCCGAAAAACCTAAGAAGAAGGTTGTTCCGAAGAAAAAGAAGGATGACGATATCGATGAGATCACCAAAAAGCTGCTCGAGATGGATGTTCCCAAGACCGAGCTGGAGAAATACGAAAAGGTTGATCTGGACATTGTGAAACCGTCGAAGGAAACGGTGGACGAAGTGACCATGGTCAAGCGTAAACCGAAAGCAAAACCTTCGATTGAGGAAGAGGAAGAGGTTGAGACGAAACTGTCACTGCCACGCAAGAAACCATCTGTAGCAGAGCCGGAAGAGGCAGAAGCTACTTTCAAGGTGGCTCGAAAGCCCTCGGTTGCACAGCCGGCCGAGGATGTGGAAGCGTCGCTCACGATAACCAAGGAGCAGGAAGTGCCGGCAGAAGAAGAGATCACCGAGCACGTGGTGGTGCGTAAGCAGCGTCCCCGCCCGAAACCAGCATTCCGTCGCGAAGTGCTAGACGAGGAGGAGGTACGCATCAAGAAGATCAAAAAGGTACGTCAACCCCGGCCCGTCTTCAAAGACATCGAGCCCGAGAACGTCACGTTCCAGCCGAAGCGCACCAAGCACATCGAAGATATTGAGCAGGAGTTCAAGATACAGCTAGACTCGTACGCGCGGGAAGAGATCTCCATGTCCGGTCGGGTGAAGCTGCCGGCTCCGTACAGCTACGGCGAGGAGACCGGCGAGGCGCATATCACGATCATCAAGCAGGTGGACGAGGACGATGAGGTGGTGTACGAGGTGATTTACGATGACAGTGAGCAGGACGTGCAGGAAGACGAAGATCGCTACGAGGACGAAGACACTGAAAACGTAGTAATCGAGTTGCGCAGGCGGCGTGAGAAGCTTGAGAATTTGATCGTACATCACGAGGAGGAGATCTCTCTCGATCTGACGCAACGCAACAGATCACAATTCACCACCACCACACACGAAGAAGAATCATTCACACTGAAACAGCCCAAGAAAGTCCTACCGACATACTCTGAAGGTTTTTATCAATTCCTATTATCACATTATGTTTGATACTCTACTTCTCTCTCTGTCTCTCTCTCGCTCTATTTCTCTCTATATTTCTATTTATTTCACTTAATCGATCTGCGTTTTACACTGTTTCTGCCTGCCTGGCGAATGGTTTTCAATCGATATTATCTCCTGTTCTATCGCAATCACCCTCTTTCTGGGTTTTCAAGCTTACTTTATGCATACATCCCGGCCAAATATCTTTTCACCTTGTTGGTATGTAGTATGCCAGATGGAAACCCGATGCTGATCCAGTTCTGCGCAAATAAATTGAGTTGCATATTTTATACGATTTGACACATACCTTTAAACTATGCCAAATTATGCATACAGGAAATCAAAATACCAAACTACAAACTATCAAACCTAGTCATATTCGATCAGCACAGGTTGAGGCATACCAAACAACTTGTACTATGATGAACAACTTGCCAGAGGCACTACATCAATGCGACGCGATTTTCAATCGTGCGGCAAGGTCCCAACACCCTGCTTAACACTATTCTACTATTTGCAGCTTGCATTGACCATCACACGCGCACACGGATCCAGTTCCAGTTGTAAAAAGAACAGTGAAACATTTTTAAGCAAACACTAGCATCAGCATTAATACTATCTTCAAGCGTATGCTATTATACATTCCTGGAACGACTGTAAATTATGCTCGTACCATCTACTACTACTGCTACTCCGCTGCTGCATCTGTACTCTCTTTCCTATCCTCTATATCTTTTTCTTCCACTCTCTATCTCTCTCTATATATCCTTCCGGAGTGAATCCTATCGTGTGCGGGTTTGGTTTGGTTTAATTTATTCTCACAGCGTTCCTGGTAGACTAGAAACGACTGCAACGATTTTTCACCATCACATCACTACTTCTACTTCCACCATTTCTACCTCACTTGTACACTAAAACCAAGTTTTTTTTCTTGCAATGATACTGACAATTTTACTTCTCTGACAAACATTTTCACTACCAGACATATCTTTTTACGGAAACTAATAAATTTTTAATTATTCTCCCGTCCATCTGCAATACTTGCCGTTCCTGCTTATGTAGAAACCGCATCGCTGAAAATTGTACGAGAAGGTGAGTTCTTTCGAATTAAAGTTTCACCTAGCGCTTTCTTGACATACCCGTTTTATATTTTTGTAGAAGATGCAAATGATATGTACTGCATTCAGGCAGTGGAAGCTGAGAACGAAGAAGCGCTACATATCGTGGAAGGCGAAAAGGTTTATGTGATTGGTAAGCTCTGGCGTGCTGGATATATTTGAATGTGTTTTTCTTAACCCCATCCCTCTCTGCACACAGAACACAGCAACTCCGAATGGTGGTACGTGAAACGTTCTTGGTGTGAGGAACGAGGTTTCGTTCGTCGCGAATACCTCATGGATGCCGTCACGTATCCGCAGTATGTGCAGAAGACCTTGAATGAGAAGATCGACAAGCTGCCGGTGTTCGAAAAGCCCGGCCCCGGTGAGAAACCGCTCGCGCCGAAGATCATCGAGAAGCTGCAACCGATCACCACTCAGGACGGCTACACGGTACAGTTCGAGTGCAAGGTCGAAGGATTTCCAAGGCCCTCGATCACGTGGTTCCGCCAGACGGCAGTCATCAAACCATCGCAGGACTTCCAAATCTACTACGACGACGACAACGTGGCTACGCTGATCATTCGTGAGGTGTTCCCGGAGGATGCGGGTACGTTCACCTGTGTCGCCAAAAACAATGCCGGTTTCGCGTCCAGTGCGACCGAGCTGGTTGTCGACTCGTACAGCTCGGATCACGGTTCGGACGTGGCAACGCTGTCCCGTAAGAGTATGTCCCGCGAGTCGTCCCTTGCCGACATCCTGGAGGGCATTCCACCAACGTTCTCGCGCAAACCGAAAGCCCAGTACGTCGATGCTGGTACGGACGTGCTGCTCGAGTGCCGCCTCGTGGCGGTACCGGAACCGGACATCCTTTGGTACTACAATGGCGTGGAGATTGAGAGCAAGGACAATGTGCAGGTGGTTGTGGAGTCGGACATGCACATGTACTGTACCGTGGTACACATCAAGGGCATCGACAAAGTGCAGGAAGGTTCGTACCAGGTAGTCGCGCGCAATCGCGAGGGCGAATCATCACTCGACATCATGGTGAAGGTGAAGACGGGCGTTCAGGAACCACCTCAAATTCTTGAGCCTCTGAAAAGCATGACGATTCGCCAGGGCGAGACGGTGATTCTGTCGACACAAATCGTCGGCAATCCACCACCAGAGGTACAGTGGTTCAAGAACGGCGTTGCCTTGGATGTGCCCACGCAAGCTGACCGTAACATGTACACGGTGACGCTGGTCGCGCCGACACACGATAACGCCGGCGAGTACACTGTGCGTGCGAAGAACGCCGCGGGAAGCGTCGAAACTAGCGCCTTCCTTACGGTGGACGAATCGAACGTCGGAAACCCGCAGGCACCCCTGTTCCTGGAACGCTTTGAAGAGCAGAGTGTGCCGCAAGGTGGTACGATCAAGCTGCCGGCAAAGGTGACCGGCAATCCAGTGCCGGAGATCCTCTGGCTGCGCAACAACAACACGCTGCTGCCATCGAAACGCGTCAAACAGGCGTACGACGGTGAGAACATCGAGCTGTTGATCAACAACGCAGACTCGGAGCAAGACTCGGGCAACTACAAGTGCATTGCTTCCAACACAATCGGTAAGGCATCGCATGGTGCGCGCGTTACGGTCGAGGTGGACAAAGTTACCTTCACGAAGAAGCTCAAGAAGACAATCACGGTGGAGGAGAGCAAAGCAGTGACGCTGGAGTGTGAAACGTCGCACACCGTCTCCACCAAATGGTACCACAACGGTAAGGAGCTCAGCGGTATGGACCATCGCATGATCGCCCAGGAGGGTAAGGTGCACAAACTGAACATCAAGAACCCGACGATCAACGATACTGGCGTGTACCGATGCACGGTCAAGGATCAGCAGACCGAGTGCAGTCTGACGGTCATCGAGGCCAAGCCCGAGTTCTTGCGCAAGCTGGAGGACGTCGAAACGCAAGAGAAGGAACACGCCGTTCTTGAAGTTGAGATCACCTCCGAGACGGCGGACGTCACATGGTATAAGGAGGGCCGCAAACTCGTAGAAACCACAGGCAAGTACGAGTGCAGCAAGAAGGGCAAATCTCGGGTGCTGTTCGTGCGCAACACGTCCGTTCACGACGAGGGTGAGTACACCTGTGCGCTGGCCGATCAAGAATGTTCGGCGGAGGTGTCCGTCATTGAGCTGCCGCCGGAGATCATCAGCGCACCGCGCGACGTCACCGTCGCCCGGGGTGAGGATGCCATCTTCGAGCTGGAACTCACGAAGGGAGACGCGCTGGTGCGTTGGTACCGCAACGAGGAGGAACTTTCGTTTAACGGACACGTGCAACTAACGATCGATGGAAAGCGCCAGACGCTCAAGATCAACAAGACGGTGGACGCAGATGCGGGCGAGTACACGTGCGTGGTCGGTGAGCAACGTGCTAAGGCACGGCTGACCGTCGAGAAACCGGTCGTCGATTTCGTACGTCGCCTGCCCGAGGTGACTCTGACCACACGGGACAACGATGCCGTTTTCACGGTTGAGTTGTCCGAGTCGGCTGACGTTGTGTGGTACCGTAACAACAAGATCATCACCGCCTCCAGCAAGTATGAACTGATCGTGGAGAAGACCATTCGCAAGCTGATCGTCAAGAATGCCACCGAGGACGATGAGGACGAGTACACGTGCGCAGTGTCAAACGCGAAGACTTCGTCGAAGCTGAAGGTCGAGATCATCAAGGTCGCCCCTACGATCTTCGAAGAGGGACCGCGTGCATTCACCATCCGCAAGGACGAGGACGTCACGTTCAGCGTGAAGTTTAACGCCACGCCAAAACCAGAAGCGGAGTGGCGCGTCAACAAGCGTGTAATCATCCCTTCGGCAAAGTTCATTTCGACCGTGACAGAGGAGACGGCCAGCCTGACGATCAAACGTGCTGCCGACGTCGATGCTGGGGAGTTTACGCTGAAGCTGACGAACGAATGCGGTGATGCGAGCGCTTCCTTCACGCTAGTTATCAAGAGTAAGTTAGATGATTGAAGCGTTTCCTCTTATATGATTGAGTAACAACATTTTACCATCAATTGCAGAGCAACCTGGACCTCCAGAGACCCCTGAGGCAACTCTCATCACGGACGACTCCATTACACTGTTCTGGAAGGCTCCGAGCGATGACGGTAACAGTCCTATCACAGAGTACCTGCTGGAGTATCAAGAAAAGAGTCAAAAGAAGTGAGTACTCATTATTATACACGTCAGGTTCCATAATAAGGGCGCATGATCATTGCTTCTCATTCTCTCAGATGGACCGAGATTACGAGCATCACGGAGACGACGACCACTGTTACGAAACTGACGAAGAACTCTGAGTACACATTCCGTGCAACAGCCATCAATGAGGTAGGCAAGGGTCCGGCATCACCGAACTCGCCCTACTACAAGATAGTGGCACCAATCCAGAAGGAAGCGCCAACAGTAAGCGAACACCTGAAGGATGTGCACGTCGGGCTCGGACAGTCGGTAACGCTGAACTGCATCGTGACCGGCGTACCGGTGCCGGACGTTGCCTGGTTCCGCAATGGACAACCGCTCAAGCAGGATGTCGTGTCGTACGAAAACGGTTCCGCTAAATACCAGATCAAGTCGACCACGGTGGAAAGCGGTGCCACGTACACGTGCCGTGCCACGAACGAGGTAGGCAGCGTCGAGAGCAGCTGTGCGGTTGTCATCGAAGAGAAGCCGACGCTGACGGTCGAGAAGAAGCAGATCGTGCAGAAGTTGCGTGTTGGGGATGAGTGGAAGGTTGTGGCCGAATTTACCGGCTTCCCGGCACCGGCGCTGTCGTGGTACCGCGAGGAGGAAACGCTCACTTCCACCGCCGAGCACACGATCGTCACCATTGGCCAGTCGTCCACCATCGTGATCTCGTCCCTCGACCGGCCGCACACGGGTAAGTACACCGTGGAGGCACGCAATTCAGCCGGTTCGGCAACGGTCGAGCTGACGCTCAAGGTGATCGACAAACCGAGCAAACCGGAGGGTCCGATCGTGGTACGCGAACTGAGCCCCGAAGCGGTCGTCATCGAGTGGAAGCCGCCGTCCGATGACGGTGGGCTGGAAATTTCGCAGTTCACCATCGAGAAGTGTGACGATGCGAACAAGAACGCCTGGATTAAGGTGGCCGACGTGCAGCGCAACATCAAGTCGTACTGCATCCAGAAGCTGATCGATAGCACGCAGTACCACTTCCGTGTGATCGCCCAGAACCCGGTCGGCTGCTCGGAGCCGCTCGAGAGCGCTACGGTCAAGATACAGCAGACGCTTGAGCCGCCATCGCCACCGCGCGGTCCGATCGAAACGTCCGGAATGACGAGCAGCTCGTTTACGCTCATGTGGCAACCGTCGGAGTCGAACGGTGGCAGCAAGATCACCGAGTACGTCATTGAGGTGAAGGAATCCAAGAAAAAGGTCTGGAAGGTGGCCGGTACAACCAGCGTCACCGAGACTTCGCTGCTGATCGAGAACCTCGCGATGAACAAGGCGTACGACTTCAAAATCACCGCCAAGAACAAGATTGGCACAAGCGAGCCACTGCAGACGGTGGAATCCATCGTTGCAGGAAAAGAAATCAGTAAGTACTGTGGCAACTCGTACACCGGTGTGTCCGCTAACGCTTTTCAAGTGCCTGTAGTGTCCTGTCCCGTGTTAAAAGTCATTCATTCATTGGAAAATCATTTAATGTACTCACGATTGGTGAATGTAAAGGGCATAACTGAATATGTGCCTAAAGTACCTCTAACGACCCGTATCATTAACATGTCCTCAATAAAATTATTCAAGACTCCCTTTTAAACAAATTCACACAAACTTACACAATTGATCCAACCGATAGCTACACTAACAAGCGCTGCAATTAAACCAACTAAACATAACTCAACTCACCCACTGCCAGAAATACCACTGTCAATTTTCTAACTATATTCTGAACACTATTCCATCAAACCGAATCTGTCTGTCCGTCCCTCCACACACACCGTCAATGTCCGTGTCAACAACACAGCACCACCATCAGCTCCGCGGAATCTGCGTATCACGAACGTTACCAGCAAGAGCGTGAAGCTCGAGTGGCAGCAGCCGGAAACGAACGGTGGCTCCGACGTGACCGGATACGTCATCGAGAAGCGGCTGACGGCGGCACAGCAGTGGACCAAGATCAAGACGCTCGAGTCCAACTGTTTGTCGTACTGCGTGGACAACATGAAGGAAAAGAGCGAGCTGGTGTTTAGGATATTTGCCGAGAATGCGGTCGGGCTTAGCTCACCAACGATGTCCGAGGGCGTCATCCTGAAGTCACATGCCAGTAAGCTACCCATATCACCCCTCTCTCTCTTTCTCCTACTGTACTCTACACTTCCTTTCACACTCTTTACGTTCTATGTGCTATCAATCTATGTTTCCTTCGATGTTGACTTCCATTTCCCCGCATTCCGTGATGTGATTGTAATTGACTGGTCTGCCCCTCTTCCGTAGCTGTTCCTTCCCCACCAACTGGTCCGCTGGAGGTGCGCTACCTTGGACCCAACATCAACATCGTCGAATGGGGCATTCCAGAGTCGGACGGTGGCGCTCCGATCGAGGGCTACAACATTGCCATCCGTAACGCGAAGAAGACGATGTGGATGGAGGTTGGACGGGTAGCGGCCGACTGTCAGTCGTTCAACATCAAGGACCTGCAGGAGAGCGAAGACTACCTCATCCGCATTATGGCGCGCAACGAGGTCGGTGTCAGTGACCCGCTGGAATCGGACGAACCGTACACGGTACAGCTTGGTGCTGGTAAGTCCAACGCGACCGCAACTGCTCCATCCTGCCTGGGGGTGTTACAGATCGGTTCATTGTCATTCTTTCCCCAGCTCCGGATGATGTGCACGACGAGACGACGAGGGACTTCTCGGAACCAACCGGCACGAACACTTCGTCCTGGCTTCGGGAGCATAACATGACGGCTGATATCAGCAGCTACGCTCGTCATAAGTTGCTGAGGCGAAGCGAGTACTTCTTCAAGCTTTGGATCAACGCGAAGAGTCTGTTCAAGTAAGGTGTTCTTGACGGAGATGTACATTGCGAGTAGCGATAGAGAGGAAGCGAGAAAGCGAGAAAGTAGCAGAGACAACCGTAATATAACAATGATCCACTCAGATATGAATACACACGTTCCATGCTCCCTAGATCACACAAACAGTCAGTAGCTGGTGGGCCGTTCGAGGCAGTACGCTAGATGTATGTAAATGTTGTTTGAAACCGAAGATGTCTATATACGAACGCCCCTACCCTAATCCCACGTCGCAGACCCCGGTGGGGAAAATGTAAGAATCTTCATGGAACTGTGATAAGAGAGCAAATTAGCAACGCAGAAAAGCAGTTAAACCAATCGGTAGAATCTATCCCACGAGTAACCGTAGAGCCGAGTTGGATGCGACCACACATTGAAGCGCACGCTGTCACTATGACAGTGCAATGTAATCGTGTATGTAAATTATTAGAGCAACAACAAAAAAACGCTTTGTAAACAAAGGAAACACAACTCGATCAACGCGCCCTGTAACGAACTCCCGGGCAACGACGCGCAGCAATACGACAGGGCCACCGCAGGATCTATCTGCCGCCTGGCTGCGTTTGAACACACGTGTACACTGCTCCACCCCCGGAACGCTGGCATCCGGAACCGGTCGAAACGAGATACTTCAACACCAGACGGAGTCCGAAGGGGGATAACATTGGTGCGAATGTTATCCTTCATCGGGCGAAACGGAACGAAGCAACTACTGGAGACCGGACCGGGCATGTTCCCGGGTGGGGGCATGCGTGAAGCAAAATACTTTCGTTTATCAGTTTGCATACACTATTTGTTGAGTTCTTTAACGACCGCGAATGAGCGCGAGCGAAGAGAGAGAGAGAGATATGTTTATTTAGGATGAATGTTTTCTATCCTTTCAAATGTTTATATTTAAAAAAATGAAACAAAAAAAAACATTAGCATGTTGAAACGATTTTTTACACTGTGTGTTGAGCAAAATACATTTTTAAAACTATTATCCACAGCTATGTGTTGATTTTCAGAATTTCAACAAAAATATGGAGAACCTCTTTAACGCTAAAGACGCCTATGTGAAACGCTGATAAGTTAAAATTCCCTCCAAACATTGGCCTAGGTCTTAGGTTAACTCGATAGGTAAGATTAACACTTGAAAAGTTCATCTTCTCTCAAAATAGACGCCGAGAGCGTAGTTATCCTAAGGTTGTGGGAAGAAAGAAATGCGGAACTGTTCAAGAACCATCCGGAGACGGGCTCTGGACCTGGATTCGAACAGCGCGAGCAGTTTAAGCTACATGGGGTTCATCGGCAGAGGTCATCGCAGGGAATTTCCCACAGCCCATGCCAACAGAGCACGTACACCGCTGCAAAGGTGCAATGTTACGTGACATGCCGCACTAACCTACTTCGACCTACACGTCGGCTCCCTGCGTTACGCAACCGCAGCCGAAGCGTGTGACCCAAATCGAAGAAGTTCAATGTCACGCACGAAATTCGAGCAAATTCCTCGCCCACTCGCGCGCACCACATATCGCGATCGGTACGGAGGCAGTTGCACTATTTGCTCGCCCCATTATCACCGAGCGCACGGACGTGCCGTCTACTGTTGGTCAGCCCGATCGCTCTACAGGTGGGACGTTTGAGCGCGCGTTATGCGCCCGACTAATCGTGTAGGCAATTATTGCGTAACGCTTCACACACGGGGTGAGGTTTGAACCGTTTTCGCGTGTGCGTGAAGCCAACCCGCCAAAAGAAGTAAACAACAGGCCAACCCACCTCTCTGCAGATGCGCACGCTCCATACCACACGTAGCTCCCACCCCGTGGGTTAATCGATTTTTTTTTTTCAATTAAATCAACATCACCGGAGACCGGCTCTGGACCTGGATTCGAACAGCGCGAGCAGTTTAAGCTACATGGGGTTCATCAGCAGAGGTCATCGCAGGGAATTTCCCACAGCCCACGCCAACAGAGCACATACACCGCTGCAAAGGTGCAATGTTACGTGACATGCCGCACTAACCTACTGCGACCTACACGTCGGCTCCCTGCGTTACGCAACCGCAGCCGAAGCGTGTGACCCAAATCGAAGAAGTTCAATGTCACGCACGAAATTCGAGCAAATTCCTCGCCCACTCGCGCGCACCACATATCGCGATCGGTACGGAGGCAGTTGCACTATTTGCTCGCCCCATTATCACCGAGCGCACGGACGTGCCGTCTACTGTTGGTCAGCCCGATCGCTCTACAGGTGGGACGTTTGAGCGCGCGTTATGCGCCCGACTAATCGTGTAGGCAATTATTGCGTAACGCTTCACACACGGGGTGAGGTTTGAACCGTTTTCGCGTGTGCGTGAAGCCAACCCGCCAAAAGAAGTAAACAACAGGCCAACCCACCTCTCTGCAGATGCGCACGCTCCATACCACACGTAGCTCCCACCCCGTGGGTTAATCGATTTTTTTTTTCAATTAAATCAACATCCTCCGTTTCGCACGGCAAAACCACCTGACTGGCTAGGTTAGGTTTAATTTTAGCATTTTCGCTGTTGCTTTCCCTGCCCAATCGGCGTGGACGAGTGGCTATTCCCGGCGGGTTGAGGACCTCGAAACTAGACGCAAACAAGCAGTCCCCCAAAACGGGCACGGGTGTGGGGAAAGCACAGTAGAGCAACAAAAAAACCACACCGGCCAATCCTTACATAAGCGCGGCCACAACAATATAATCTGTGTCATAATGCGAACCAATAGCGCATTAAACTGATAGGGTTAGTCGTCGTCGTCGTCGTCGTCGTCGTAGCAGGTCTCCCGCTCCCGGCGATCCTCTTCAAGCCGGCATTCATTGTATGCAAGCTTGTCCGACACGATAGTGTTTGTTGCGGTTCGATTTAGCTGCTTTTTGCTCGTCTTTTCTTTTCACAACCTTTCTTCTCCGTCTTTCCCAACATCAAGTAGCGTGCCGGCCCGGTGTGTACGGAGTACTTTCATTAGCGTTGTAATAGAAAGAAATTAAGAATGGGGAGCAACAATGAGAAACACTTTAAAGAAGGTAAGTAGAGCTGGCTTAGCCGTATAACTGCTTCTTCTTCTTTGTCACAACAACCTCATGTAGATCTAGGCCTGCCATTTCTGGCTTTCATTTCATTGGCTTTAATGGGGTTGACGGTCGAGATGAGATTCGAACCAAAAACATGTGGTATCTAATACCTTAGGCTTGCGCACAGAACCTTACAATCGTCCCCTAACTAACCGTTAGTATAATTTGGACGTTCCAACGAATTTGACATATTTCTCAGCAATCAGCAATAAACTCTTTACATTGGTTTGTATACCGGGGTTTTCCCACCAGCAGTGTTGCCAAATCATCAAATATTTTGCCTCTCGACTCGACTGCTTCCGATGGAGTTGTTCAACATACATGACAGACCTGTAATGACGATATTGTAAAATAAAAAAAAACAACGTTAGACTTTTAATAAACACTTGCACAGTCTTTGAAACACATTTCTTAACTCTACAACCTCTGCTAAACGTACGCTCAGTTGATGATTTACCACCATAACGCTGGTGACATATTTAACTCACGCCAAATGCTTCCTAGAAGTTAGATAACCCGTCTCGCGCGCCACCTTCCATTGGCAACCCCTCGAGCGCATCAAATTGCGCGCGATCGCAGGACGGAGACGGAGAAAGGGGGTTTCTATTCTAGGCTAAGCATCGCTCGGCAAGTCAATGATCAACCAAACCCAACCACATTCCCCCATCCTGCCTTTCTCTTACGCTCCCAATCCAGATCATATTACACCTCGCAGAGTAAAGCAACATCGTCGAGGTCGTTTTGTCTGCTCACCGAGACGCTGGGGCACACCAGAGCTGACCGGTTGAAAGGATCGGCTTCGGTACCGCGAAACCGAAGTACACATGTTACCCAACCGGCTAGGGGGTAGCCCCTTCTACGGCGCACGAACCCGAACTGTGTCGGAGGTCCCACCCAAACGGGCCTGCAAGACCTACCGACCGACTGACTGAGCTAAGCGCATGCGAGCAACAACAAAAAAGACAACAAACTCGCGTCACCCACTCGAATGCATGCAGAAACCCGTCGAGTGCTAGCCGCTAGGGTTACAGTGCTGTCCGGGTGTATAAGTGTTAGGGACGCAATGTCTTGATTACCCACTTTCAGAACCATCCACGAGTGAGTTCTCTTTTGGATGTAATTTTAGTGTATTCGGTCTGATACTTCAACTGTTTCGCGGACCTACAACAGAATCTTTAAATATTGATGAATATTCAGAGGTTCAAATCTAGACTAGTGTTAATTTTGACATGAACAGCTCAGCTTACTTCCTCGTTGTTGTAGGTCGATTGTTTTTCGGCCCGTGTTTGTAACAGTCCCACATCAAGTCTCTACAGGCAACTAGTTCAGCACCATTAACTATGATTTCTTCATAAGATATTGCATACGAAATGGTTCACCCACCACTGTACTTACACTTTCAACAACAACAGGCTGCACATTTAATGCATGCGAGCATACTCCCCAATGCACCCCAATGCTGCTACTACTGGTCGGCTGTGGGAAAACAAAACCCCACCGAAAAAAGACGATACACACACACAACCAACCCCTCAAACAGAGAAGACAGTCTGTCGCATTCCCGCGCGCCCAACCATCATCATCTCCGCGCGCCGAGCATTACATCAAAAGACTTGCGCGAGAGTAAAGCGCGAAACCTCTTTCTCCTTCTTCTTTGCTTCTTCGGCGGGCGCACGGTGCCTATGGTAGGCGGGGGTAGGTTTCGGTTTCGTTGCCGCCGGAGCAGCGTCGGCCGTGGCACCAGGCCGCCAGTCAGTATCTACCAGGCCGACGGTGGCACAAGACGCACATATCGGCGTGATTAGCGCGTGGTTCCTTCGCGTAGCAGACGACGAACCTGCTTGGTGATTTTTTTTAGCTGTTGTTGTTGTCGTTGTAACAAGGCTGCATACGGCGAGTTTCGTGTCGCGTGTGCGTGTGTGTCCCTCGAGTCCGATAGCTGGCTGGCGAAGTAGGGTTGCATTATTTCCCACCGGGTAATAACGACGCCGAAGCCGCCGCTTACATAAACAGTGACAGATATTTGCATCTCGTGAAAGGTGAAGCAAACGGTGCACTCGAACGCGATTTGGTGCCAACCGGAGGCGCGGTGTCTTTCGAAATTCTACTCAGTGCGATCTAGTGCCTCTCGGTCGTGTCTTGACAAGAAGTGTGCCGCGATGAAGCTCCTGAACGCGCTGCCGGCCGCCGCCTACTTTTTCCTCTTCGTGCTGCTCTCCTCGAGCGATTTCAACGAGCGGCGGTCGCTCGTACAAGCCCAGGAGCCACTGTTCGAACTGCCCGTGCAGCTGATCGGTTTCCCCGTGATCATCCTCTCCGTCCGGTTGGCGAACTTTGCCAAAAAGCTAGCCTACTCGCTGAACCCAAGTAAGTAACCTTAGAAGGTCGCCCGGGGAGGTGGCAGAACAATGGTAGCTCCGAGCCGGTCTTTACGCGCCACTGCCCACGGAACCGCGAGTTGGTGCGTTTCACGAACGCTGTAAGGACACAGCCTAGGTAGCCCTAACCTCACCTCTCTAATGAGGCGAGAACAAAACATGTCGAAAAAAAGAAACTTAACCTAAAACACGAGACCTACAGACGGGGTCGAAGTGGACACTTGCCTTGAGTGCTTTTTTCATAGCACCAAAAACATGCTGCATTGAGCATAGAGCGATTCTCGACGATCATAAATGCTTTTCTTACCTTGTCCACTTCGACAAGGTGTGCGTCTTAAAAGGACAGTCAAGCAAGTCTTGTTCTTCTATCAATTAACACGGTCGCCCAAGGTAAACTGGGTACGCATCGCTAAGGACAAGATGATCGTATTATTCAACACAACAAACGGTTTATCATCGTCTTCATCTACGCAGCCCAATCTCAAGTTCCTAAATTTAAAATGCCCATGGTTTGTGGCTCTTAGGCATCTGGTGTTAGACATAACTGATGCGATGAACATATGAATGGAAGAAGACTGTGCTGTTGATGATTTTTTTGCCAATTCTCTCTATCTCCGCATCGTCGCTCACTGAGTCACGAAGCCGTTGGTGCAGTCATGGAACCTCCAGCTTCGAGGTTGACCACTTGACCCACATTTTGGCGCTTCAAGATGCGGCACGAACTCACACGCACACACCCAATCTCACTTACTTGCGCTTTCCTTCGTGCGTGGTGTGCGTACAGACAGACAGCGGCTAACAACAACAAAAAAAACAGACCCCGGGCCGTTCGTTTGTGGTTGGTTGGCGTGCAGCGGCGCGTGGTGGACGAAACTTCGAGTCCCGTTGCAGCGAAGTGACATGGTGCGCGATAATGATGCATCGATTCCGCGTGCTCTACGAACCGTGTGCTCTCGGGCCAGGCCCCCGCCCGAATGTTTCGAAATCGTCTGCCGCGTCTGTGCAGGTTTGAGGCTATATGCCGCACAGGTGCCTGGCTATGTCGGAAGCGGTTTGCGCTCATTTCGTCTTCACAGACTTCTGGCCAGCGTTGGACCGACACCGGTGCGTGACCTTATTTCGGCTGCCCCTGCCGAGAAGAAATGATGAAAAAGATTAAATATGTATGCAGGATTGTGTGTGTTTTTTTGCCGTGTGTACTGACACTGATTCAGAGATGGACGAAACGAACGGGCTTGTTAAAATATTCCACCGGGCGGCGGGGTGAGGATGGATAATGAAGAGTAACAACTGTAAATGACTACAAACATACACACACACACACTTTACAGTGGGCCCTGTATGGATCCAGAGTATACAGAGAAATGGGAGGGAGGGAGAGCGCACGATACATTCAGCATAAAGATTCCGCGAGCATGATTTCATCCACCCAAAAGTAACGGAAGGTCGTCCGGTAGTTAAGCAATGTCTTCACCACCACAGGAACTCCAGGCATATTGGTATGTGAAGAAAAAGGTGAAAAGGTTCCTGCTTGGTGCTTCGGAGCTGCGTGTAAGAAGAAAGGCAGGCACGAGCCTACATCGGAATGGCCTAAAGTGTGCACTTTTGCGCAAGATCGATGCAGTATGACGTTTTTCGAAGTTCGTAATACAGGGTCGACAATACCCAAAACATTTGATTGACGATTCCATTACCGACCGGAAGACCCAGGGCTACCAACTACTTCCAGGCTGTTCCATGCAGCAAAAGCGTTGAAAAATGGGCTCCCGTAATCGCACTAGTCATCGCGGCTGTTGCTGTCAATCCGTCAATTACCGGCACCAGCCATTACGACAGGTGCCCCGATGCCTGCGAGATTAATCCACACGGCGAAAACACTAACCGAAACACTAACGATCATCCGAACACACTGCGCATTACCGATCGTATTGGAAAAGGGAGAAGAGAGAAGAAAAAAGCGCACCATAATATGGCAATAGTTGTCATTTCCTTATTGGTGAACGAAATGGTCCATGCAAAGGAAAGCGAATCTAGCAGGCCGCGAGCGCGCATTTACACACGCTTCGAACATTAGCCGGCACTAATTTCTTCATTCCAGCGGCATCGCAAGCGGCGAGGGTTTTAGTTTTTTCAACGTCCCTACGGTTCTCCACCACCAGGTTGCCCGTGTTTTGTCGCTCATTAAAAACCGAGCGCACCACCGTCGTCCCGCTCCGGTGTGCATCGAATCTTCCCGGCTCCGTTTGGGGTTCCCCGCGCCGGAATGGGTAGCTTTTTTTCTTCTGTCTATCGAGACAAAAGCCGCGAGAGCTCGACCGAAAAGCTATCACGTAATCGCATCAAAATAAAAGCACATTGCATAAATATACTTTAAACTGTGGCGATGTGGATCGATGCCCGAACTAAGCTTTTACCGGTGGCAGAATTAGCTCGGCCCAAAATTGGCTGCGCCGTGCGGCGACGCGCGTCTCCCGGGCGCGGAAAAGGAAAGTGAATCACATCCAATCAAGCCAGGCTGTGATGATAAAATGATAGAATTTCTCAGCCCTCGCGGGGACGACATAATAAAAAACTGGTTTCCACAATGAGACCGCCGGGAGGACTTTGAACTCATGATCACCTTCTCCCTTGTCACCGTTTCCCGCTCGCTTTCAGAAACCTACCAATCGCGCAGCCGGCGTGAGACGCTGTCCGGCGCCACGCTGCATCCAGAGGAGCTTTCACGGCTGGCCATCGATGTGTCGCAGGCGGAAAGAAAGATTCTTCACGAGTTCGGACCGAAAGCGTGCATCGAGGAGGAACCATGCCGAATTCACGCCGTTGCCAGCGCGCGCCTCGACAACTATCAGCCCGACTGGGAGGATATTCTGAAGTAAGGCTGCAGCTGCACACCGCACACGACCTGCGATTAACCGGT
>KZ068767.1:28846-40342 GCA_002091845.1 Anopheles cracens
CTTTACGTTAAAATAATTCTTGTACTTTGTCGTTTGTCTTATAAAATAGTAGCTTCAATATTGATCGTTTGCACGTTTAAAAATCTTTGGGGTTACTAATCGATTACGGGGGCCAACCGTACCTGTCCAGTAAATCTTAGCCTAGCGTTCCTAACAGCGACACCATTTAGCAATGCAATCATGGATGGTTCATGAAGAATATCGGTAGGAGCATTGCATAATATCTGTTTGGGCAGAATACTTTTTCATAATTTTATTAAGTAGTCAGAGGAATACATTATTATCATTTTGATAAACTTACAAGTAAGAAAAACTGGATTTGTAGTTTTGAAATAAATTCAATATACGGTAACAAAATTAACTTCATATAAAATGAAATAAAAAAATGAAATAAAAAAAAACAGCTGTTCTACATTAGGTAAACTTAAAATGCAAAATAAAGCATGTATCACATATAATTTTAAAGAGATTTTTTTGTTTATTTCTTTGGTTACTTTTTACATGTGTTCTGAGCAATTGATTGAAATTGTTATAGACTTTCTATGGCAAAATCGGCGTATGGCCGACGGCGGACGATTGTTGAAAATAATTCCTGCACAATCTAGTGACACATTTGCCATGCTATAAAGCAAAGCTAACTTAATATGTACTTCCAATAAGTTTTTTTTTAAGTGCACCTCGGACCTGTTTTTCCTGTTTATGTTTTTCTCCGCTTGCAGATAGGTCTATAATTACACTTAAAATTAACCCTTCAAAATACAATTAAATACAATTAAACAGAAACTATAAACACCCTAAAATTAATATAAAACGTCAAGAGTATGATAGATTTCTAAAACACAATAATAAAAAAAATCCTAAAATAAGTTGTGCCGAAGTGAACAGCTGTTTAGCCGAAATTCGATAATTTATCAGGATCAAAATTTATCAGAAGCAGATTTAGATACTATTTAAGTTTTTTTTTGAATAATATCATATAAAAATACCATTTCTCTTGAGCCCACATGCTCTTTTCTATGTAAAACCTATATCGAGAAACAACCAATATTTAACGGAATGCATGTTTTGCAATATATATTTTTGTTTTTGTGGAGCGCGGAATCAATTTCGTCAATTCTACGGATCGGATCGGAGTCACTCCAGCCCTGGATCAGAGCGGAGTCATGATCCCGGATCGGAGCGCACATCACTAGTGGTTATGCTCAGGTCGACTTGGAGAAACCAGCTTCCTGGGCCTTCTCAGCAACATGGCTCAACGTGGACAAGCTAGTTGCAGAAATCTACTCCAGCCGGAGCCCAAGGAACGCAGCTAGGACATAGATTTCCTATTGTAATGAACTTTAATCAATATAGCGTTTCCCTGTGTACTGTACAGAAATAATACTGCGATATTCGGTGCGTTACCGTTAAAAATGATGTTTAGCAATACTATTTCAACGGCGAGTGCAAAATAATTCTTTTATTATTGCAAATTTAACTACCATAATTGCTCATTGTACGCTAAGTAGAAAACATACTTTTTTACACAAAAATCAATTGATCAAACGCATCCCTCGTCTGTCGTTTCTCAGTACAGGAAACACACATTTTGAGAGACGAGCCCAAAATCCTTAATGCGCTTAAAACCAACAAACGCGAAATTGCATCTTACTGCACACGACGTGCTCATCAATATTTCACGCCGCAAATGAGCCCGTGCACGAAATTGCATAGCACGGACGCGTGCACTTTTTGTTCGTCCAGGTGGGCTGTTTCGGGCCATCCCCATTACTGACGCCAACGCTTCATTCCGTTTCCCGAGGACGTGGGCCCGGCGAGTGGCTGGAAAATATGAATGCACGGACATTAAGTGATTATCGTGATTACTTCCCGTGCGCACATTTTCCCGAGGTATCGATTCACGTGCCGATGTATGCATCATGCCGATGATGGAAGGATTACGGTGTTGAAACGCATTTGGACGAGCTCGATACAAGGTGTGTTAGTGTTTGATATACTGCTGGTTTACGGGGGAAGTTTGAAAGTGGCCCGGACTAGCCGTGAACTTGCAGCCAGGCCAGGGCGCTCATTGAATTATTCATTGCCAGAAGTTTAGCGGCTCGTTTGGTCCGGTGTGCGCTTGTGGCGTGGCAGCTATAGTGATGATAGTGGGATGAGCAAGGTTCAGTTTAAGCAATAGGTTTTGCTGCTAGAATGAGCAGCGATGGGGAAAATATGTTTTCTTTTATAATCATTGCTTTTATACGCGCAGGCTTATGCGAGTCCTTCATTTTGGTGTTTGCATCACGTAAACTACATATAGTGCTGTATTTACCAATCTAGTGGTAGAAACGTATTGAACATTGTGAATTTCTTTCACGCAACTATGATTTATTTTAATGTGACGTTTTATGTGAAGATTATCGCTTCTCACAGGGTGTGCTAACATGTGTTATTATAAGTTTATGTTATTATTAGTTTATCTTCAAGCTTTTTATATTTTTTAATTGTAAATAGTACAAGATTAATATAGCAAACATTGTGCAACATTATCACGTATCTGTGTGAGAAACTCGTGAAATGTTTACTGTCTGTGCCCAGTTTTTCTTGTTGACTTGAGAGTTCATTTTGCATTAATGTTTAAATATCGTCAAGTTTACATCACTCCTTCCGCGTTTAGTTCTTGTGTCAAGATAGCTATACTGAGTTCCAAATCAACCTTTCTTACTTCCAACAATGTCATAGCAAGATTATGGGTCTCGTTTTATTTCTTCTCTATTTTCTTATCAATTTGCCAATTTGTACCTATTGATTGGTCAATTATTGAGCATTTACAGATGCTATGTTAAACATGATAATGATACATTCGGCATTGGATATGCTTCGAGCAATAGTAATAGTGAAATTTTGAGATAGACGTCCTTTCTTGCCTTGATGCATCAATCAAATCTTATCCTACTAGTCAATCATTGTACCAGGGAAGGCGTTAGAATATATCTACTTTTACTGAAGCAACGCATCATCGATAGAGAGACGTCATTACCGTTCATATTCATATTCGATAGTAGGCCCTGCGTACAGAGAAACAGTGCAGTTAAATTTAGAACCCAAGAACTATGGTGTGTAAAACTGTTTGATGCTAAACTGGACGTATCTATCACATGATTTTTCTACTATAATACATAGTTATATGCCAATGAGTGATAAGGACGAATGATATGATATAAATTAATGCTCTCTCCTCTACGTGAAATGTGTTTAAATGTTTTTTTTTTATTGTTTATATTTTTATCTTTATATGTAATAAGAAACTGTGTGGTTTGACATATTGACTTACCATCACTTTTAAGCTTAATATGTTTTCGAAACTGCTTGCCAGTGTGCTGCGTGTATAGAGATATTTCACCACCACTTACCCGAAGCGAACGATTTCGGTTCTTTGGTGCTTACCACGGTTAACACATTCCATTTATTAATCCACCACTAGATTACGATTGATGCGATGTCGTATGCGGGAGCGGGTTTCAAGTCCATCCCTCGCATCGTCAACTCGATGAATATGAATTTAGTGCACGAATACGCTTATGGTAAACAGTGGCCACCCGGCAGCTACTGCGCGCGAATGATGAAAATGCGAACACACCAATGATCGATCTCGTCGGCTGTCCCATCGAATCCATCATCATCTTCCGTGGGCGGGCGATGAATATGGGGGAAATGCGTTGAATGAGTTGATGAAAAATTGTGATCGCGGCGATCGTTGCGGCAGAAGGCCGGCGCGCGCGCTGGGCATGAACGGCGTCCGGATTGTTATGGTAATGTGGTGTGAATCCCTTTTCGCACAGCGTTCCCGAAAACGCGTTACAAAAGGCCGCAAAGGATTTCGTCGTCTTGGATCGTCCGTCTTGACCGTGTGGGAGGGTTGTTCGATTGATGGAACCCTGTTCCGCATTAGGACGGAGGCATTTCGCCCGGATGCTCCGCACGAACGGAAGCATGAAAGGCATACGACATCGCATCAATCGTAATCTAGTGGTGGATTAATAAATGGAATGTGTTAACCGTGGTAAGCACCAAAGAACCGGAAACGTTGGCTTCGGGTAAGTGGTGGTGAAATATATCTACAAACTCAGCACGCTGGCAAGCAGTTTCGAAAACATATTAAGCTTAAAAGTGATGGTAAGTCAATATGTCAAACCACACAGTTTCTTATTACATATAAAGATAAAAATATAAACAATAAAAAAAAAACATTTAAACACATTTCACGTAGAGGAGAGAGCATTAATTTATATCATATCATTCGTCCTTATCACTCATTGGCATATAACTATGTATTATAGTAGAAAAATCATGTGATAGATACGTCCAGTTTAGCATCAAACAGTTTTACACACCATAGTTCTTGGGTTCTAAATTTAACTGCACTGTTTCTCTGTACGCAGGGCCTACTATCGAATATGAATATGAAAAAAAAGGGGTGATGGTTGAGCAATCATCGTTTGCCGAAGCAGGTGAGCAGAAAATAAATCACACGTGCCAGTGAAAGGGGGAGGGGAGTGGGAATGTAGCACCCCGGTACACGGCAGTGGTCTAATGTGAAGTGAAGCTTGGGCAGAAGCCGGGCACGTGCATTAGCCGAGATTGATGATTTCCATACTCGCTAGATCTATAACACGGCTCTTCGCCCAAACGAGAAGAGCTTTGGCATGTTTCCTTTTGGGCCCGAAGCCTCGAGCACCCTGTAGAAAGCCGTATCATCTTCGAGCGAGCTTCATCGCGTCCCCACGCAACCTGCCCCACGTTTCGGACCGGACGGGGTCGAATTCTTTCATGCTTCCGTTCGTGCGGAGCATCCGGGCGAAATGCCTCCGTCCTAATGCGGAACAGGGTTCCATCAATCGAACAACCCTCCCACACGGTCAAGACGGACGATCCAAGACGACGAAATCCTTTGCGGCCTTTTGTAACGCGTTTTCGGGAACGCTGTGCGAAAAGGGATTCACACCACATTACCATAACAATCCGGACGCCGTTCATGCCCAGCGCGCGCGCCGGCCTTCTGCCGCAACGATCGCCGCGATCACAATTTTTCATCAACTCATTCAACGCATTTCCCCCATATTCATCGCCCGCCCACGGAAGATGATGATGGATTCGATGGGACAGCCGACGAGATCGATCATTGGTGTGTTCGCATTTTCATCATTCGCGCGCAGTAGCTGCCGGGTGGCCACTGTTTACCATAAGCGTATTCGTGCACTAAATTCATATTCATCGAGTTGACGATGCGAGGGATGGACTTGAAACCCGCTCCCGCATACGACATCGCATCAATCGTAATCTAGTGGTGGATTAATAAATGGAATGTGTTAACCGTGGTAAGCACCAAAGAACCGATAGCTGCCGGGTGGCCACTGTTTACCATAAGCGTATTCGTGCACTAAATTCATATTCATCGAGTTGACGATGCGAGGGATGGACTTGAAACCCGCTCCCGCATACGACATCGCATCAATCGTAATCTAGTGGTGGATTAATAAATGGAATGTGTTAACCGTGGTAAGCACCAAAGAACCGGAAACGTTGGCTTCGGGTAAGTGGTGGTGAAATATATCTACAAACTCAGCACGCTGGCAAGCAGTTTCGAAAACATATTAAGCTTAAAAGTGATGGTAAGTCAATATGTCAAACCACACAGTTTCTTATTACATATAAAGATAAAAATATAAACAATAAAAAAAAAACATTTAAACACATTTCACGTAGAGGAGAGAGCATTAATTTATATCATATCATTCGTCCTTATCACTCATTGGCATATAACTATGTATTATAGTAGAAAAATCATGTGATAGATACGTCCAGTTTAGCATCAAACAGTTTTACACACCATAGTTCTTGGGTTCTAAATTTAACTGCACTGTTTCTCTGTACGCAGGGCCTACTATCGAATATGAATATGAACGGTAATGACGTCTCTCTATCGATGATGCGTTGCTTCAGTAAAAGTAGATATATTCTAACGCCTTCCCTGGTACAATGATTGACTAGTAGGATAAGATTTGATTGATGCATCAAGGCAAGAAAGGACGTCTATCTCAAAATTTCACTATTACTATTGCTCGAAGCATATCCAATGCCGAATGTATCATTATCATGTTTAACATAGCATCTGTAAATGCTCAATAATTGACCAATCAATAGGTACAAATTGGCAAATTGATAAGAAAATAGAGAAGAAATAAAACGAGACCCATAATCTTGCTATGACATTGTTGGAAGTTAGAAAGGTTGATTTGGAACTTAGTATAGCTATCTTGACACAAGAACTAAACGCGGAAGGAGTGATGTAAACTTGACGATATTTAAACATTAATGCAAAATGAACTCTCAAGTCAACAAGAAAAACTGGGCACAGACAGTAAACATTTCACGAGTTTCTCACACAGATACGTGATAATGTTGCACAATGTTTGCTATATTAATCTTGTACTATTTACAATTAAAAAATATAAAAAGCTTGAAGATAAACTAATAATAACATAAACTTATAATAACACATGTTAGCACACCCTGTGAGAAGCGATAATCTTCACATAAAACGTCACATTAAAATAAATCATAGTTGCGTGAAAGAAATTCACAATGTTCAATACGTTTCTACCACTAGATTGGTAAATACAGCACTATATGTAGTTTACGTGATGCAAACACCAAAATGAAGGACTCGCATAAGCCTGCGCGTATAAAAGCAATGATTATAAAAGAAAACATATTTTCCTCATCGCTGCTCATTCTAGCAGCAAAACCTATTGCTTAAACTGAACCTTGCTCATCCCACTATCATCACTATAGCTGCCACGCCACAAGCGCACACCGGACCAAACGAGCCGCTAAACTTCTGGCAATGAATAATTCAATGAGCGCCCTGGCCTGGCTGCAAGTTCACGGCTAGTCCGGGCCACTTTCAAACTTCCCCCGATGGCCTCGCCCGACGAGTAGGCAACTGCACTCATAACTGCATCGTTTTCACTCCTCGGTTCGTCCGTCCGCTCTAGTACGTACAGAGGAGTGCCGTGAAAAGAGGAAGGGCCTGGGGTTTACATCGCCGAAAAGGTCGAAGCAAAGTTGCGATCCTAGCGATGCTTCGCAAGTGCAAGAACAAGCCAACGCATCCGGGGCGATATTCATCACCGCTCATAATTGAGGACCGAAACTCGCCGGTGTGTTGAAAGTTGGGTGGCCGGTTGCGCTGCCTCAGCAGACTCCGTGCTGTTACCCGAAACCCCGCTCAAACCCACCAGATAGGATCGATTGCACATCAGCCGAGTGTTCTCGTGTAGCAGCAACCTTCAGCACAACAGCGAACCCAACAGTGTAACGAAATGGGTTACACAGATTGGGTCACTTCCTAAGCCCCTCCATAGGGCTCAACGAGACAATGGTTTGGGCCAATGACTACGACCGCGACACAACAGTCTGATGAGTCCGGCAAAAATGGATCGGTCGAAAAACGAAAATACCCTTTAAAAAAACCCCCACCACAACGGTGTGTGAAATATAAATTTAAATATTTTCCGCTTCCCTATCAATCATCGTTGATGGTCTCGCCGGCACGTCGGCGTGGGATCTCTGATCCCTCTTTATTCGGGGCGGATTCAAATTGTTGGCGCTTGCAGCTGATGGGTCGTTTTACGGAACTGGCAATACCGTCGAGAGAGATCTTCACTCGGTGCGATCGGGGGTTTTTTTTTGCTCTCCCTCTATATTAAATGTCTTTCTACATTTTCGACACATTTTCACTGCACCGCGCGCTATTGCATCCCGGTACCGAATGCAGGCGTCGCGAACGCCCGCTGCGCACAAAAGGCCACGCCATGCCCGCACCGGTATGCACAATTTGGACTGTAATGTAACACACCCGGAGGTGACGCTTTTTCCGCTTCCAAAAGCCATGCCGACTCTCTCTCTCTCTCTCTCTCTTTGGTTGCACCGTTCCATTTTTTGCTTTGGGAAGTACTTCCCTAGCATGGAGAACTACGCGGTTAGATCACGCGGCCCAGCGACTGTAAAGTAACAGTGATTTATGGCGTGAAGGGATTTTTATCGCAAGAGCAATTTCCACGCCCGTGATCGTTGGCCATTTTTTCCGCCACCGTTGATGAAAAACAGTGCGATGTGGTATGAAAAAAACGAATGAAAATAAACGAATTTTGCATTCCTTTTTTAAACATATTTTTAGAAGAACTTATCAATAGCATTATTGCATTGGCTAGCTTCGAATACTGTTATGTGGGTGATAGTTTTCAAACACTCGTAATAAAATTATATGCTCTAATTTCCAATGTTAGAAAAATAAAACTATCGCATTTTTATCGCCAATTGCTTATTATCATATTCCTTTCCGAATGCATTACCATTTAAGCCAAGCAAAATCTCCAAACCTATGTAGTTTCAGTGCCAAGTAAACCAGCAGTATATCAAACACTAACACACCTTGTATCGAGCTCGTCCAAATGCGTTTCAACACCGTAATCCTTCCATCATCGGCATGATGCATACATCGGCACGTGAATCGATACCTCGGGAAAATGTGCGCACGGGAAGTAATCACGATAATCACTTAATGTCCGTGCATTCATATTTTCCAGCCACTCGCCGGGCCCACGTCCTCGGGAAACGGAATGAAGCGTTGGCGTCAGTAATGGGGATGGCCCGAAACAGCCCACCTGGACGAACAAAAAGTGCACGCGTCCGTGCTATGCAATTTCGTGCACGGGCTCATTTGCGGCGTGAAATATTGATGAGCACGTCGTGTGCAGTAAGATGCAATTTCGCGTTTGTTGGTTTTAAGCGCATTAAGGATTTTGGGCTCGTCTCTCAAAATGTGTGTTTCCTGTACTGAGAAACGACAGACGAGGGATGCGTTTGATCAATTGATTTTTGTGTAAAAAAGTATGTTTTCTACTTAGCGTACAATGAGCAATTATGGAAGTTAAATTTGCAACAATAAAAGAATTATTTTGCACTCGCCGTTGAAATAGTATTGCTAAACATCATTTTTAACGGTAACGCACCGAATATCGCAGTATTATTTCTGTACAGTAAACAGGGAAACGCTATATTGATTAAAGTTCATTACAATAGGAAATCTATGTCCTAGCTGCGTTCCTTGGGCTCCGGCTGGAGTAGATTTCTGCAACTAGCTTGTCCACGTTGAGCCATGTTGCTGAGAAGGCCCAGGAAGCTGGTTTCTCCAAGTCGACCTGAGCATAACCACTAGTGATGTGCGCTCCGATCCGGGATCATGACTCCGCTCTGATCCAGGGCTGGAGTGACTCCGATCCGATCCGTAGAATTGACGAAATTGATTCCGCGCTCCACAAAAACAAAAATATATATTGCAAAACATGCATTCCGTTAAATATTGGTTGTTTCTCGATATAGGTTTTACATAGAAAAGAGCATGTGGGCTCAAGAGAAATGGTATTTTTATATGATATTATTCAAAAAAAAACTTAAATAGTATCTAAATCTGCTTCTGATAAATTTTGATCCTGATAAATTATCGAATTTCGGCTAAACAGCTGTTCACTTCGGCACAACTTATTTTAGGATTTTTTTTATTATTGTGTTTTAGAAATCTATCATACTCTTGACGTTTTATATTAATTTTAGTCCTCCCTTGGTTTTTTTAACTCGCACTTCGCCTGGACTTCCTCTGGACTGCAGTGTTCGGGTTTGGAGCAGGGCTTTTAAACCGACACCATCGCCAATCAACACAATATATCGGAACGCTACCCTTTTCCACGTGACCCAGACGTTTCTAGATTTACCTACCGCCTAATTGAGTGCGATGACAATTTAGCCCAGGTCCCGGACACGACTCTCCCCGGCCACTGACGAACGACGAGTATCAATTGCCAGGATTAGGACGGCCCGAAAAACGGAACGAGTGCACGCACGGATGCGCTTCCTGCTGCCGGCCGCGCCATATCGCAACTTTTCACGAATAAACTCGTTATGACTCCCAGTCGGCTAATGATCATAAATATTTATGACGCCATCGCTCAAAAACCAGACCCGAGCGACGAGGACCGGCCGTTGCCGCCACCTTCGCCGTCACCATCCTTCCTGGGCATTTCCCCTGAGAGCTACGGTGCACTCCACGAGGTGTCATTTAGACGGTTCTCTTTCATCGAAATGGGAAACGAATGGCGCTTAAACACCGTTTCGACTGGCGCCACCTTGTACCTGGGAAAAATCGTGCTTTCCCGATCGAAACGGCCAGCCCTTGTGGAGGAACGCACGCGCCGAACGCAAAACAGATGCCAGCTATCTTTCCACGAAAACCTCAAATCAGATGCTGACTCAGCAGCAGCAGCAGCAGTGATCCCTGGCTTTCGATATCAACTCCGTAGAATTAATGCGAAAATCAATTATACGCTTTGCTACATTCCTACGACCGTGACCAGGCTTCCCGAGCCCGGTTGGCATCGAATGCACCGGCACGGAATAGTCAGCACCCACACACGCCTAAACGGTGCCAGCAACATCACCCACCCGCACTCCGGATAGGCGAAGTTATTAAATCATCTGCAATACAATTATACTGCACGATGAACTCACCCGTAACCTCAGTCGGGTTCCTCTTGCGTCGGTCCACCCGCGCTGGAAGGATTAATCGAGAGCTATTTAGAGAGCCCAACCGTTGGCTCCAATTTGTGCTAGCGGCTGGCCGGAATCAGAATGCACGCGAGCACGCTAGTGTTGTGGGCGCGCAGTTGCATCTCTGTAACCGTGAAGTACCATGCGCCTCCATTGTGGCTGGAGGAAGGTTGCTATTTTTGGACCGGCCATCGGATCCGGCTTGCCGGTTGCAGGAAGTGATGCTGATGTCATGCGATTATGAGAGCGCAGATCGGTGGTTTTGGGTATGGGCAATGAAGGAAAATGTACGTCGAATTGGTTTAATGTGATTACAGCAAAAATCTAGCGATGTATTGACCGAATGTACGCAGGCTAAGTTGGGTATGACATTTTGTATAAAGAAACGGCACAACTAACAACCTTTTGTATAATTAAACAATAAACAACTGAGCAGAATCATAATCTTCCAATATCTATGCTTCAGATCCTTGGTGAATTTTGGACAATTAAAAAAATACCTCGTTTAAAATAACCACCTATATTCTTGTAGCTTTTAACATTTGGCGCATCTATCATTATCCTCAAATAGTCAGTTATTGTCTATATTTGTAATGTCTTTCTTCGCTGGGTTTCTATCGATTAAAAATGCAATTATTGATAAAAAAAGTGTATGCTCATTTCTTTAGATTAGTGTATGATCATAGTTATTTACATTTATTTACTTAAAATTGTCCGCCTTTAAAGGGTAACATAGATACTAAACTCCAACTTATATCCTAATAACGCACCGAAGTCATAAACTCCAAAACAAAGACGAAATACAAATACAACCAAGGTCAGATGGGAAAGACAGAGAGTATTGAA
>KZ068767.1:40352-56209 GCA_002091845.1 Anopheles cracens
CATTTGGTGTCTGCTTATCACGCACATATTCGCACGCAGTTGAGAATCAGCTATGCGTGAGATGATTAGCAGGTTGCACTTTCTAACGATTTTTCTTTATTCTGCGAATTTTTTAGGACATTTTTGAATATATTTCAATAGTTCTTTCTCTTCTGGAAGGATCCGCATTTAAGATTTGAAGCAATTAAAGTTGGTACCATCCAACAGGGGTAGCAAAGACATTTTTCCGTCTTTCATCGCTTCTAACCAAATTTTACTGCACTTTCCGATGAAAGAGCACTTCATGAAGAAGTTAGATTTTTTCCACAGTACCGAATCTGAACGTGTTTGGGTTTGTTGGGACCTATATCCTTTTGTGCGAGTTAAATCAAACGCGATTGTTTCAGACGGTCATCAAAGCTCAACTGTCACTTTATTACGAAGTTCAATATTAACAAGATAACAAGATATAAGTGAGGGTTTAAACGAGGATTGATATTCTCTATAGTATCAATGAGGGATTTTATAAATACAATCCATTGCTGAGATTACTGCTAAATCACACACATTGAAATGTCTCAGTTTTGTAAATACTACAAATTTACTCCCTTCTGTAATGCTCTCCCACAGCTATTAACAATTTCAGTTACTAAAATAGTACTGTCCATATGTCTGCTCGAAATGTTTAATCATCGTGCTTAGAACTAAAATTGCATTCCATCTTTTAAACACAATTCCACGATCAATCACTCCCACACTGTCCGCTTTTAACATGAGAGAAAAAGAGACGGACAGCCGGCTACCCAAATGGCTTAATCTTGTTTGCAATGCACGCTCGAAACAAAATATAAAAGACACATGCACACCTAATGCCACACGATACATTCTCACGGTCGTATTGAACTAATGGAGATCTTTCAATTGGTGTACATTGTGAGAAGGGAATAGGTGATGAAATGGGCACCTTCGGAGTGTTTTTTTTCCCAAATTTCTCAAGACATTCCTCCCAGTGCCATCCTTTCCAGCAACCCGACACCCAGGCAGGGATGGAACGATTGATTAGATTTTCCTTCATAACGACGACCGGCCGAGCATCTCCCACCGTTGGGCCATCGATTCAGCTCCACTCGTGCAGTGTGGCACCCCTTAGAACTACAAATCTCGATCCAGATCCCTAGCACAGCAGGAGGAAGCAACCGGGAGAATGCAGAATATGTTGTTGCCGTTGCAACAATGAACTAATCAAATATTGAACCCAAGATGGATCGGAGGGAAATGAGAGAAAAATCACCTGCTGCCTGCAAGGGCACCACCAAACCTGTGTTCTGCAAAGGCAGAAGACGGAGGCATTGAGTGTGTTTGGATACACCATTCCCACCCGGGCAAGGTCGGCCCCAAATTTCGATTCTTCTCGCAGGCAAAAAAGGGATCGGAGGGAAATGAGAGAAAAATCACCTGCTGCCTGCAAGGGCACCACCAAACCTGTGTTCTGCAAAGGCAGAAGACGGAGGCATTGAGTGTGTTTGGATACACCATTCCCACCCGGGCAAGGTCGGCCCCAAATTTCGATTCTTCTCGCAGGCAAAAAAGGGGTGATGGTTGAGCAATCATCGTTTGCCGAAGCAGGTGAGCAGAAAATAAATCACACGTGCCAGTGAAAGGGGGAGGGGAGTGGGAATGTAGCACCCCGGTACACGGCAGTGGTCTAATGTGAAGTGAAGCTTGGGCAGAAGCCGGGCACGTGCATTAGCCGAGATTGATGATTTCCATACTCGCTAGATCTATAACACGGCTCTTCGCCCAAACGAGAAGAGCTTTGGCATGTTTCCTTTTGGGCCCGAAGCCTCGAGCACCCTGTAGAAAGCCGTATCATCTTCGAGCGAGCTTCATCGCGTCCCCACGCAACCTGCCCCACGTTTCGGACCGGACGGGGTCGAATTCTTTCATGCTTCCGTTCGTGCGGAGCATCCGGGCGAAATGCCTCCGTCCTAATGCGGAACAGGGTTCCATCAATCGAACAACCCTCCCACACGGTCAAGACGGACGATCCAAGACGACGAAATCCTTTGCGGCCTTTTGTAACGCGTTTTCGGGAACGCTGTGCGAAAAGGGATTCACACCACATTACCATAACAATCCGGACGCCGTTCATGCCCAGCGCGCGCGCCGGCCTTCTGCCGCAACGATCGCCGCGATCACAATTTTTCATCAACTCATTCAACGCATTTCCCCCATATTCATCGCCCGCCCACGGAAGATGATGATGGATTCGATGGGACAGCCGACGAGATCGATCATTGGTGTGTTCGCATTTTCATCATTCGCGCGCAGTAGCTGCCGGGTGGCCACTGTTTACCATAAGCGTATTCGTGCACTAAATTCATATTCATCGAGTTGACGATGCGAGGGATGGACTTGAAACCCGCTCCCGCATACGACATCGCATCAATCGTAATCTAGTGGTGGATTAATAAATGGAATGTGTTAACCGTGGTAAGCACCAAAGAACCGAAATCGTTCGCTTCGGGTAAGTGGTGGTGAAATATCTCTATACACGCAGCACACTGGCAAGCAGTTTCGAAAACATATTAAGCTTAAAAGTGATGGTAAGTCAATATGTCAAACCACACAGTTTCTTATTACATATAAAGATAAAAATATAAACAATAAAAAAAAAACATTTAAACACATTTCACGTAGAGGAGAGAGCATTAATTTATATCATATCATTCGTCCTTATCACTCATTGGCATATAACTATGTATTATAGTAGAAAAATCATGTGATAGATACGTCCAGTTTAGCATCAAACAGTTTTACACACCATAGTTCTTGGGTTCTAAATTTAACTGCACTGTTTCTCTGTACGCAGGGCCTACTATCGAATATGAATATGAACGGTAATGACGTCTCTCTATCGATGATGCGTTGCTTCAGTAAAAGTAGATATATTCTAACGCCTTCCCTGGTACAATGATTGACTAGTAGGATAAGATTTGATTGATGCATCAAGGCAAGAAAGGACGTCTATCTCAAAATTTCACTATTACTATTGCTCGAAGCATATCCAATGCCGAATGTATCATTATCATGTTTAACATAGCATCTGTAAATGCTCAATAATTGACCAATCAATAGGTACAAATTGGCAAATTGATAAGAAAATAGAGAAGAAATAAAACGAGACCCATAATCTTGCTATGACATTGTTGGAAGTACGGAGCTGGCACTGCCGTCGAGAGAGATCTTCACTCGGTACGATCGGGGTGTTTTTTTTGCTCTTCCTCTATATTAAATGTCCTTCTACATTTTCGACACATTTTCACTGCACCGCGCGCTATTGCATCCCGGTGCCGAATGCAGGCGTCGCGAACGCCCGCTGCGCACAAAGGGCCACGCCATGCCCGCACCGGTATGCACAATTTGGACTTCCCTCGCAATGTAACACACCCGGAGGTGACGCTTTTTCCGCTTCCAAAAGCCATGCCGGCTCTCTCCCTCTCTTTGGTAGCACCGTTCCATTTTTTGCTTTGGGAAGTGCTTCCCTAGCATGGAGAACTACGCGGTTAGATCACGCGGCCCAGCGACTGTAAAGTAACAGTGATTTATGGCGTGAAGGGATTTTTATCGCAAGAGCAATTTCCACGCCCGTGATCGTTGGCCATTTTTTCCGCCACCGTTGATGGAAAACAGTGCGATGCGGTATGAAAAAAACGAATGAAAATAAACGAATTTTGCATTCATTTTTTAAACATATTTTTAGAAGAACTTATCAATAGCATTATTGCATTGGCTAGCTTCGAATACTATTATGTGGGTGATAGATTTCAAACACTCGTAATAAAATTATATGCTCTAATTTCCAATGTTAGAAAAATAAAACTATCGCATTTTTATCGCCAATTGCTTATTATCATATTCCTTTCCGAATGCATTACCATTTAAGCCAAGCAAAATCTCCAAACCTATGTAGTTTCAGTGCCAAGTAAACCAGCAGTATATCAAACACTAACACACCTTGTATCGAGCTCGTCCAAATGCATTTCAACACCGTAATCCTTCCATCATCGGCATGATACATACATCGGCACGTGAATCGATACCTCGGGAAAATGTGCGCACGGGAAGTAATCACGATAATCACTTAATGTCCGTGCATTCATATTTTCCAGCCACTCGCCGGGCCCACGTCCTCGGGAAACGGAATGAAGCGTTGGCATCAGTAATGGGGATGGCCCGAAACAGCCCACCTGGACGAACAAAAAGTGCACGCGTCCGTGCTATGCAATTTCGTGCACGGGCTCATTTGCGGCGTGAAATATTGATGAGCACGTCGTGTGCAGTAAGATGCAATTTCGCGTTTGTTGGTTTTAAGCGCATTAAGGATTTTGGGCTCGTCTCTCAAAATGTGTGTTTCCTGTACTGAGAAACGACAGACGAGGGATGCGTTTGATCAATTGATTTTTGTGTAAAAAAGTATGTTTTCTACTTAGCGTACAATGAGCAATTATGGTAGTTAAATTTGCAATAATAAAAGAATTATTTTGCACTCGCCGTTGAAATAGTATTGCTAAACATCATTTTTAACGGTAATCGGCGTGGGATCTCTGATCCCTCTTTATTCGGGGCGGATTCAAATTGTTGGCGCTTGCAGCTGATGGGTCGTTTTACGGAGCTGGCACTGCCGTCGAGAGAGATCTTCACTCGGTACGATCGGGGTGTTTTTTTTGCTCTTCCTCTATATTAAATGTCCTTCTACATTTTCGACACATTTTCACTGCACCGCGCGCTATTGCATCCCGGTGCCGAATGCAGGCGTCGCGAACGCCCGCTGCGCACAAAGGGCCACGCCATGCCCGCACCGGTATGCACAATTTGGACTTCCCTCGCAATGTAACACACCCGGAGGTGACGCTTTTTCCGCTTCCAAAAGCCATGCCGACTCTCTCTCTCTCTCTCTCTCTTTGGTTGCACCGTTCCATTTTTTGCTTTGGGAAGTACTTCCCTAGCATGGAGAACTACGCGGTTAGATCACGCGGCCCAGCGACTGTAAAGTAACAGTGATTTATGGCGTGAAGGGAAGCTTAATCTTGTTTGCAATGCACGCTCGAAACAAAATATAAAAGACACATGCACACCTAATGCCACACGATACATTCTCACTGTTGTATTGAACTAATGGAGATCTTTCAATTGATGTACATTGTGAGAAGGGAATAGGTGATGAAATGTGCACCTTCGGAGTGTTTTTTCCCAAATTTCTCAAGACATTCCGTCCAGTTCCATCCTTTTCAGCAACCCGACACCCAGGCAGGGATGGAACGATTGATTAGATTTTCCTTCATAACGACGACCGGCCGAGCATCTCCCACCGTTGGGCCATCGATTCAGCTCCACTCGTGCAGTGTGGCACCCCTTAGAACTACAAATCTCGATCCAGATCCCTAGCACAGCAGGAGGAAGCAACCGGGAGAATGCAGAATATGTTGTTGCCGTTGCAACAATGAACTAATCAAATATTGAACCCAAGATGGATCGGAGGGAAATGAGAGAAAAATCACCTGCTGCCTGCAAGGGCACCACCAAACCTGTGTTCTGCAAAGGCAGAAGACGGAGGCATTGAGTGTGTTTGGATACACCATTCCCACCCGGGCAAGGTCGGCCCCAAATTTCGATTCTTCTCGCAGGCAAAAAAAGGGGTGATGGTTGAGCAATCATCGTTTGCCGAAGCAGGTGAGCAGAAAATAAATCACACGTGCCAGTGAAAGGGGGAGGGGAGTGGGAATGTAGCACCCCGGTACACGGCAGTGGTCTAATGTGAAGTGAAGCTTGGGCAGAAGCCGGGCACGTGCATTAGCCGAGATTGATGATTTCCATACTCGCTAGATCTATAACACGGCTCTTCGCCCAAACGAGAAGAGCTTTGGCATGTTTCCTTTTGGGCCCGAAGCCTCGAGCACCCTGTAGAAAGCCGTATCATCTTCGAGCGAGCTTCATCGCGTCCCCACGCAACCTGCCCCACGTTTCGGACCGGACGGGGTCGAATTCTTTCATGCTTCCGTTCGTGCGGAGCATCCGGGCGAAATGCCTCCGTCCTAATGCGGAACAGGGTTCCATCAATCGAACAACCCTCCCACACGGTCAAGACGGACGATCCAAGACGACGAAATCCTTTGCGGCCTTTTGTAACGCGTTTTCGGGAACGCTGTGCGAAAAGGGATTCACACCACATTACCATAACAATCCGGACGCCGTTCATGCCCAGCGCGCGCGCCGGCCTTCTGCCGCAACGATCGCCGCGATCACAATTTTTCATCAACTCATTCAACGCATTTCCCCCATATTCATCGCCCGCCCACGGAAGATGATGATGGATTCGATGGGACAGCCGACGAGATCGATCATTGGTGTGTTCGCATTTTCATCATTCGCGCGCAGATACTAAACTCCAACTTATATCCTAATAACGCACCGAAGTCATAAACTCCAAAACAAAGACGAAATACAAATACAAACAAGGTCAGAAGGGAACGGATGGGAAAGACAGAGAGTATTGAATAGATTCGAGGGATAGGGAGCGAAAAGAGGATAGCGGGGAGTTAAAATCAAAGATGTGATAGAGACAATTGAAGCGTTGAAGACATACAAGAAAGGGATCATTTGTGCCTAACACTGTCTTAAAGTGCGCACTGAATAGTAGTCTATCACCAAGGGTCACTCCCAGGTTCTTAATAACATGAGCACGGTTGAGACAAACAGAATTGAGGGAATAGCTGCTAACAATAGTGTTGTGGGAACGAGAGAAAGAGATGACTGAACATAAAAAACAATGATTGCTGGAAATGAGATGGAAATGATTGCCCATTGAAGTACTTTGATGCTACAGTGAAAGCAACTGTTTCTTAAACCGCATTCTTGGCGCTAAACTCTTCCTCTCATAGACATTATGAAGTATTCCACATATCATTTGGTGTCTGCTTATCACGCACATATTCGCACGCAGTTGAGAATCAGCTATGCGTGAGATGATTAGCAGGTTGCACTTTCTAACGATTTTTCTTTATTCTGCGAATTTTTTAGGACATTTTTGAATATATTTCAATAGTTCTTTCTCTTCTGGAAGGATCCGCATTTAAGATTTGAAGCAATTAAAGTTGGTACCATCCAACAGGGGTAGCAAAGACATTTTTCCGTCTTTCATCGCTTCTAACCAAATTTTACTGCACTTTCCGATGAAAGAGCACTTCATGAAGAAGTTAGATTTTTTCCACAGTACCGAATCTGAACGTGTTTGGGTTTGTTGGGACCTATATCCTTTTGTGCGAGTTAAATCAAACGCGATTGTTTCAGACGGTCATCAAAGCTCAACTGTCACTTTATTACGAAGTTCAATATTAACAAGATAACAAGATATAAGTGAGGGTTTAAACGAGGATTGATATTCTCTATAGTATCAATGAGGGATTTTATAAATACAATCCATTGCTGAGATTACTGCTAAATCACACACATTGAAATGTCTCAGTTTTGTAAATATTACAAATTTACTCCCTTCTGTAATGCTCTCCCACAGCTATTAACAATTTCAGTTACTAAAATAGTACTGTCCATATGTCTGCTCGAAATGTTTAATCATCGTGCTTAGAACTAAAATTGCATTCCATCTTTTAAACACAATTCCACGATCAATCACTCCCACACTGTCCGCTTTTAACATGAGAGAAAAAGAGACGGACAGCCGGCTACCCAAATGGCTTAATCTTGTTTGCAATGCACGCTCGAAACAAAATATAAAAGACACATGCACACCTAATGCCACACGATACATTCTCACTGTTGTATTGAACTAATGGAGATCTTTCAATTGATGTACATTGTGAGAAGGGAATAGGTGATGAAATGGGCACCTTCGGAGTGTTTTTTTTCCCAAATTTCTCAAGACATTCCGTCCAGTTCCATCCTTTTCAGCAACCCGACACCCAGGCAGGGATGGAACGATATAGTCAGTTATTGTCTATATTTGTAATGTCTTTCTTCGCTGGGTTTCTATCGATTAAAAATGCAATTATTGATAAAAAAAAGTGTATGCTCATTTCTTTAGATTAGTGTATGATCATAGCTATTTACATTTATTTACTTAAAATTGTCCGCCTTTAAAGGGTAACATAGATACTAAACTCCAACTTATATCCTAATAACGCACCGAAGTCATAAACTCCAAAACAAAGACGAAATACAAATACAAACAAGGTCAGAAGGGAACGGATGGGAAAGACAGAGAGTATTGAATAGATTCGAGGGATAGGGAGCGAAAAGAGGATAGCGGGGAGTTAAAATCAAAGATGTGATAGAGACAATTGAAGCGTTGAAGACATACAAGAAAGGGATCATTTGTGCCTAACACTGTCTTAAAGTGCGCACTGAATAGTAGTCTATCACCAAGGGTCACTCCCAGGTTCTTAATAACATGAGCACGGTTGAGACAAACAGAATTGAGGGAATAGCTGCTAACAATAGTGTTGTGGGAACGAGAGAAAGAGATGACTGAACATAAAAAACAATGATTGCTGGAAATGAGATGGAAATGATTGCCCATTGAAGTACTTTGATGCTACAGTGAAAGCAACTGTTTCTTAAACCGCATTCTTGGCGCTAAACTCTTCCTCTCATAGACATTATGAAGTATTCCACATATCATTTGGTGTCTGCTTATCACGCACATATTCGCACGCAGTTGAGAATCAGCTATGCGTGAGATGATTAGCAGGTTGCACTTTCTAACGATTTTTCTTTATTCTGCGAATTTTTTAGGACATTTTTGAATATATTTCAATAGTTCTTTCTCTTCTGGAAGGATCCGCATTTAAGATTTGAAGCAATTAAAGTTGGTACCATCCAACAGGGGTAGCAAAGACATTTTTCCGTCTTTCATCGCTTCTAACCAAATTTTACTGCACTTTCCGATGAAAGAGCACTTCATGAAGAAGTTAGATTTTTTCCACAGTACCGAATCTGAACGTGTTTGGGTTTGTTGGGACCTATATCCTTTTGTGCGAGTTAAATCAAACGCGATTGTTTCAGACGGTCATCAAAGCTCAACTGTCACTTTATTACGAAGTTCAATATTAACAAGATAACAAGATATAAGTGAGGGTTTAAACGAGGATTGATATTCTCTATAGTATCAATGAGGGATAAAAATCCCTTCACGCCATAAATCACTGTTACTTTACAGTCGCTGGGCCGCGTGATCTAACCGCGTAGTTCTCCATGCTAGGGAAGTACTTCCCAAAGCAAAAAATGGAACGGTGCAACCAAAGAGAGAGAGAGAGAGAGAGAGTCGGCATGGCTTTTGGAAGCGGAAAAAGCGTCACCTCCGGGTGTGTTACATTGCGAGGGAAGTCCAAATTGTGCATACCGGTGCGGGCATGGCGTGGCCCTTTGTGCGCAGCGGGCGTTCGCGACGCCTGCATTCGGCACCGGGATGCAATAGCGCGCGGTGCAGTGAAAATGTGTCGAAAATGTAGAAGGACATTTAATATAGAGGAAGAGCAAAAAAAACACCCCGATCGTACCGAGTGAAGATCTCTCTCGACGGCAGTGCCAGCTCCGTAAAACGACCCATCAGCTGCAAGCGCCAACAATTTGAATCCGCCCCGAATAAAGAGGGATCAGAGATCCCACGCCGACATGCACGGACATTAAGTGATTATCGTGATTACTTCCCGTGCGCACATTTTCCCGAGGTATCGATTCACGTGCCGATGTATGTATCATGCCGATGATGGAAGGATTACGGTGTTGAAATGCATTTGGACGAGCTCGATACAAGGTGTGTTAGTGTTTGATATACTGCTGGTTTACTTGGCACTGAAACTACATAGGTTTGGAGATTTTGCTTGGCTTAAATGGTAATGCATTCGGAAAGGAATATGATAATAAGCAATTGGCGATAAAAATGCGATAGTTTTATTTTTCTAACATTGGAAATTAGAGCATATAATTTTATTACGAGTGTTTGAAATCTATCACCCACATAATAGTATTCGAAGCTAGCCAATGCAATAATGCTATTGATAAGTTCTTCTAAAAATATGTTTAAAAAATGAATGCAAAATTCGTTTATTTTCATTCGTTTTTTTCATACCGCATCGCACTGTTTTCCATCAACGGTGGCGGAAAAAATGGCCAACGATCACGGGCGTGGAAATTGCTCTTGCGATAAAAATCCCTTCACGCCATAAATCACTGTTACTTTACAGTCGCTGGGCCGCGTGATCTAACCGCGTAGTTCTCCATGCTAGGGAAGCACTTCCCAAAGCAAAAAATGGAACGGTGCTACCAAAGAGAGGGAGAGAGCCGGCATGGCTTTTGGAAGCGGAAAAAGCGTCACCTCCGGGTGTGTTACATTACAGTCCAAATTGTGCATACGTTTTTTGCCTGCGAGAAGAATCGAAATTTGGGGCCGACCTTGCCCGGGTGGGAATGGTGTATCCAAACACACTCAATGCCTCCGTCTTCTGCCTTTGCAGAACACAGGTTTGGTGGTGCCCTTGCAGGCAGCAGGTGATTTTTCTCTCATTTCCCTCCGATCCATCTTGGGTTCAATATTTGATTAGTTCATTGTTGCAACGGCAACAACATATTCTGCATTCTCTCGGTTGCTTCCTCCTGCTGTG
The DNA here is from genome assembly GCA_002091845.1 of Anopheles cracens. Classification (NCBI taxonomy): domain Eukaryota; kingdom Metazoa; phylum Arthropoda; class Insecta; order Diptera; family Culicidae; genus Anopheles; species Anopheles cracens. The sequence goes on from KZ068767.1 coordinate 51,011, forward strand.
CTAGGAATCTGGATCGAGATTTGTAGTTCTAAAGGGTGCCACACTGCACGAGTGGAGCTGAATCGATGGCCCAACGGTGGGAGATGCTCGGCCGGTCGTCGTTATGAAGGAAAATCTAATCAATCGTTCCATCCCTGCCTGGGTGTCGGGTTGCTGAAAAGGATGGAACTGGACGGAATGTCTTGAGAAATTTGGGAAAAAACCTGCGTACAGAGAAACAGTGCAGTTAAATTTAGAACCCAAGAACTATGGTGTGTAAAACTGTTTGATGCTAAACTGGACGTATCTATCACATGATTTTTCTACTATAATACATAGTTATATGCCAATGAGTGATAAGGACGAATGATATGATATAAATTAATGCTCTCTCCTCTACGTGAAATGTGTTTAAATGTTTTTTTTTTATTGTTTATATTTTTATCTTTATATGTAATAAGAAACTGTGTGGTTTGACATATTGACTTACCATCACTTTTAAGCTTAATATGTTTTCGAAACTGCTTGCCAGTGTGCTGCGTGTATAGAGATATTTCACCACCACTTACCCGAAGCGAACGATTTCGGTTCTTTGGTGCTTACCACGGTTAACACATTCCATTTATTAATCCACCACTAGATTACGATTGATGCGATGTCGTATGCGGGAGCGGGTTTCAAGTCCATCCCTCGCATCGTCAACTCGATGAATATGAATTTAGTGCACGAATACGCTTATGGTAAACAGTGGCCACCCGGCAGCTACTGCGCGCGAATGATGAAAATGCGAACACACCAATGATCGATCTCGTCGGCTGTCCCATCGAATCCATCATCATCTTCCGTGGGCGGGCGATGAATATGGGGGAAATGCGTTGAATGAGTTGATGAAAAATTGTGATCGCGGCGATCGTTGCGGCAGAAGGCCGGCGCGCGCGCTGGGCATGAACGGCGTCCGGATTGTTATGGTAATGTGGTGTGAATCCCTTTTCGCACAGCGTTCCCGAAAACGCGTTACAAAAGGCCGCAAAGGATTTCGTCGTCTTGGATCGTCCGTCTTGACCGTGTGGGAGGGTTGTTCGATTGATGGAACCCTGTTCCGCATTAGGACGGAGGCATTTCGCCCGGATGCTCCGCACGAACGGAAGCATGAAAGAATTCGACCCCGTCCGGTCCGAAACGTGGGGCAGGTTGCGTGGGGACGCGATGAAGCTCGCTCGAAGATGATACGGCTTTCTACAGGGTGCTCGAGGCTTCGGGCCCAAAAGGAAACATGCCAAAGCTCTTCTCGTTTGGGCGAAGAGCCGTGTTATAGATCTAGCGAGTATGGAAATCATCAATCTCGGCTAATGCACGTGCCCGGCTTCTGCCCAAGCTTCACTTCACATTAGACCACTGCCGTGTACCGGGGTGCTACATTCCCACTCCCCTCCCCCTTTCACTGGCACGTGTGATTTATTTTCTGCTCACCTGCTTCGGCAAACGATGATTGCTCAACCATCACCCCTTTTTTGCCTGCGAGAAGAATCGAAATTTGGGGCCGACCTTGCCCGGGTGGGAATGGTGTATCCAAACACACTCAATGCCTCCGTCTTCTGCCTTTGCAGAACACAGGTTTGGTGGTGCCCTTGCAGGCAGCAGGTGATTTTTCTCTCATTTCCCTCCGATCCATCTTGGGTTCAATATTTGATTAGTTCATTGTTGCAACGGCAACAACATATTCTGCATTCTCCCGGTTGCTTCCTCCTGCTGTGCTAGGGATCTGGATCGAGATTTGTAGTTCTAAATGTTTTTTTTTATTGTTTATATTTTTATCTTTATATGTAATAAGAAACTGTGTGGTTTGACATATTGACTTACCATCACTTTTAAGCTTAATATGTTTTCGAAACTGCTTGCCAGCGTGCTGAGTTTGTAGATATATTTCACCACCACTTACCCGAAGCCAACGTTTCCGGTTCTTTGGTGCTTACCACGGTTAACACATTCCATTTATTAATCCACCACTAGATTACGATTGATGCGATGTCGTATGCGGCATACGACATCGCATCAATCGTAATCTAGTGGTGGATTAATAAATGGAATGTGTTAACCGTGGTAAGCACCAAAGAACCGAAATCGTTCGCTTCGGGTAAGTGGTGGTGAAATATCTCTATACACGCAGCACACTGGCAAGCAGTTTCGAAAACATATTAAGCTTAAAAGTGATGGTAAGTCAATATGTCAAACCACACAGTTTCTTATTACATATAAAGATAAAAATATAAACAATAAAAAAAAAACATTTAAACACATTTCACGTAGAGGAGAGAGCATTAATTTATATCATATCATTCGTCCTTATCACTCATTGGCATATAACTATGTATTATAGTAGAAAAATCATGTGATAGATACGTCCAGTTTAGCATCAAACAGTTTTACACACCATAGTTCTTGGGTTCTAAATTTAACTGCACTGTTTCTCTGTACGCAGGGCCTACTATCGAATATGAATATGAACGGTAATGACGTCTCTCTATCGATGATGCGTTGCTTCAGTAAAAGTAGATATATTCTAACGCCTTCCCTGGTACAATGATTGACTAGTAGGATAAGATTTGATTGATGCATCAAGGCAAGAAAGGACGTCTATCTCAAAATTTCACTATTACTATTGCTCGAAGCATATCCAATGCCGAATGTATCATTATCATGTTTAACATAGCATCTGTAAATGCTCAATAATTGACCAATCAATAGGTACAAATTGGCAAATTGATAAGAAAATAGAGAAGAAATAAAACGAGACCCATAATCTTGCTATGACATTGTTGGAAGTAAGAAAGGTTGATTTGGAACTCAGTATAGCTATCTTGACACAAGAACTAAACGCGGAAGGAGTGATGTAAACTTGACGATATTTAAACATTAATGCAAAATGAACTCTCAAGTCAACAAGAAAAACTGGGCACAGACAGTAAACATTTCACGAGTTTCTCACACAGATACGTGATAATGTTGCACAATGTTTGCTATATTAATCTTGTACTATTTACAATTAAAAAATATAAAAAGCTTGAAGATAAACTAATAATAACATAAACTTATAATAACACATGTTAGCACACCCTGTGAGAAGCGATAATCTTCACATAAAACGTCACATTAAAATAAATCATAGTTGCGTGAAAGAAATTCACAATGTTCAATACGTTTCTACCACTAGATTGGTAAATACAGCACTATATGTAGTTTACGTGATGCAAACACCAAAATGAAGGACTCGCATAAGCCTGCGCGTATAAAAGCAATGATTATAAAAGAAAACATATTTTCCCCATCGCTGCTCATTCTAGCAGCAAAACCTATTGCTTAAACTGAACCTTGCTCATCCCACTATCATCACTATAGCTGCCACGCCACAAGCGCACACCGGACCAAACGAGCCGCTAAACTTCTGGCAATGAATAATTCAATGAGCGCCCTGGCCTGGCTGCAAGTTCACGGCTAGTCCGGGCCACTTTCAAACTTCCCCCGATGGCTTCGCCCGACGAGTAGGCAACTGCACTCATAACTGCATCGTTTTCACTCCTCGGTTCGTCCGTCCGCTCTAGTACGTACAGAGGAGTGCCGTGAAAAGAGGAAGGGCCTGGGGTTTACATCGCCGAAAAGGTCGAAGCAAAGTTGCGATCCTAGCGATGCTTCGCAAGTGCAAGAACAAGCCAACGCATCCGGGGCGATATTCATCACCGCTCATAATTGAGGACCGAAACTCGCCGGTGTGTTGAAAGTTGGGTGGCCGGTTGCGCTGCCTCAGCAGACTCCGTGCTGTTACCCGAAACCCCGCTCAAACCCACCAGATAGGATCGATTGCACATCAGCCGAGTGTTCTCGTGTAGCAGCAACCTTCAGCACAACAGCGAACCCAACAGTGTAACGAAATGGGTTGGAGTAGATTTCTGCAACTAGCTTGTCCACGTTGAGCCATGTTGCTGAGAAGGCCCAGGAAGCTGGTTTCTCCAAGTCGACCTGAGCATAACCACTAGTGATGTGCGCTCCGATCCGGGATCATGACTCCGCTCTGATCCAGGGCTGGAGTGACTCCGATCCGATCCGTAGAATTGACGAAATTGATTCCGCGCTCCACAAAAACAAAAATATATATTGCAAAACATGCATTCCGTTAAATATTGGTTGTTTCTCGATATAGGTTTTACATAGAAAAGAGCATGTGGGCTCAAGAGAAATGGTATTTTTATATGATATTATTCAAAAAAAAACTTAAATAGTATCTAAATCTGCTTCTGATAAATTTTGATCCTGATAAATTATCGAATTTCGGCTAAACAGCTGTTCACTTCGGCACAACTTATTTTAGGATTTTTTTTATTATTGTGTTTTAGAAATCTATCATACTCTTGACGTTTTATATTAATTTTAGGGTGTTTATAGTTTCTGTTTAATTGTATTTAATTGTATTTTGAAGGGTTAATTTTAAGTGTAATTATAGACCTATCTGCAAGCGGAGAAAAACATAAACAGGAAAAACAGGTCCGAGGTGCACTTAAAAAAAAACTTATTGGAAGTACATATTAAGTTAGCTTTGCTTTATAGCATGGCAAATGTGTCACTAGATTGTGCAGGAATTATTTTCAACAATCGTCCGCCGTCGGCCATACGCCGATTTTGCCATAGAAAGTCTATAACAATTTCAATCAATTGCTCAGAACACATGTAAAAAGTAACCAAAGAAATAAACAAAAAAATCTCTTTAAAATTATATGTGATACATGCTTTATTTTGCATTTTAAGTTTACCTAATGTAGAACAGCTGTTTTTTTTTATTTCATTTTTTTATTTCATTTTATATGAAGTTAATTTTGTTACCGTATATTGAATTTATTTCAAAACTACAAATCCAGTTTTTCTTACTTGTAAGTTTATCAAAATGATAATAATGTATTCCTCTGACTACTTAATAAAATTATGAAAAAGTATTCTGCCCAAACAGATATTATGCAATGCTCCTACCGATATTCTTCATGAACCATCCATGATTGCATTGCTAAATGGTGTCGCTGTTAGGAACGCTAGGCTAAGATTTACTGGACAGGTACGGTTGGCCCCCGTAATCGATTAGTAACCCCAAAGATTTTTAAACGTGCAAACGATCAATATTGAAGCTACTATTTTATAAGACAAACGACAAAGTACAAGAATTATTTTAACGTAAAG
>KZ068770.1:0-20556 GCA_002091845.1 Anopheles cracens
TGGGAGCCATCTCTTTTAGATGAACAAACTCACAATTCGATTCTCATAATTTTATTCAATCGTCTTCAAAGCCTCCAAAAATAAAGTCAAAAATCATCACCATCATTAAAATAATTTTAAAAAAAAAGAAAAGCGATAAAAGGAAGTACATGTCGCGAAAAGGATACATTTACAATTCATTCTACCTTTTCCTGCTCGCTAGGTTGGATGGGACAAGCAATACAAACGAAACCAAACATTAAAGAACAAACAGCAAGAGGCAGGCTCTGTGCGGAGGCACTTGATTTCCGCTCCTGCAACTTTTACGCACGTGTTACGTGTTCGGTTTTTTCTCGTTAGTACCACTGCAGGCACCAGCACACTGCGGGGCTGGTTTTTTTCCTCCTCTATATTTATTAACCCCCCGAACTACTAGGATAGCACTAGGAGCTAAGCTAGCAACTAGAAATGAACACCCTTTAAAAAAAACGCTTAGAATGTAAGTAGGTACCATTTTACAATTCAAATTGGAGACGCTGCGCCTGCGGGAGGGAGTCGCACGGCGAAACGCCCTCGTCCCTCGTTTTGCACTCATTAGCGGAAGCACGGAGACGGTGTGACAAAGAAAAACCAAACAAGTAAACAACAAAATTCCTGACGGCGGTGATAGCAAACAGCAGAAACAAATGCGGGCGATTAGCAGGAGCAATTTTTAGGTGTACCATGCCACTACCAGCTAAGTTATTACCATTTCGGGATTAAATACGAATTAAAATGAAATCAAAACCAACTCTAGTGTTTTTAGGGAGCTAGGAGAATGCTTGGCGGGAAGGGGAAGGAGCCGGGAGGAAGGTGGGGCGCCCAGTTGGAGTGCATTTTTATTAGGATTGTACTTAGCAGAAGCAACTCAATAAATCAAATTCAACTTAAACCGGCCTTGTTGGTGCATTCTTTCCTAGCATTTAAGCTTTTTTCGTATATTGTGCGCTAAAATCCTTTAAACAATTTTAATAACCATTTGCGTCGGTAAAGTTCATACAATTATCATAAATAACATCAAAGATTAAGGTGTTTTTATAATACATCGAATTTTCTTTACAAATTGTGACTGTTGTAGTGTTCTAAAACACCTTAACATTTTTATAGATAGTTGACAATTTTAGTTAATAGTTTTGGAATAAGAAATGTGCAAATAATAATCTGTACTGTAGATTTTCACTTTTTAAACTAATTTAGAAAACGCACCTGCAGTCATTCGGTATGTTTTTAGTACAACTATTAGTACAAAATTGCAATATCAGATTTGGAAGTTGTTGATCTATCAGCTTGGATGTTTTGTTTTATGTGAAGTTGTTAAACGTCCAATTCTTGTTCAAAATTTTCTTGAAAGGGTAAGGGATAGGGGTTAAAATTTATTTAAAATAACTCTACATTTTTTGAAATAGGATCGATTTCTTGAGAGATATTCGCTCGTCCAAAGACACGGCCTGCTACATTGAAACAGGGTTGCTTTGCATGGGAGCCATCTCTTTTAGATGAACAAACTCACAATTCGATTCTCATAATTTTATTCAATCGTCTTCAAAGCCTCCAAAAATAAAGTCAAAAATCATCACCATCATTAAAATAATTTTAAAAAATCTAACCAAACATTAATGAAACAAGAACAAAACAAAAGTGAAATCCGGGCCATCTTCAAAGGAAAACAGCGTGATTCACGTACGATCTGATTCGTTTGATCCCTCATTCAAACCGATATTCGAATCGTCGTGCGAGGAAACGCCTCTTCCCAACCCGCCGGGTTCACTTTGCGCACAACGCGCACTGGATAAGCGACGCGCTAAAGTGTCAACCTTCTAAACATAGCATTTCCATTATTCTTTATCGCCTAATGTAGTGCTAACCCGCCCAGCTACCCGCCACGGCAGCCAGGGAAATGATATAGATTGACGAATTATCCAGCTCACTTCGTGCGCAGCCCGGTGGAACCCCGTTCGGCAGGGCCATAAATCACCCAACCAGAGGTGTTGCGCGAAGACGCTTTTCCACACATGGCCAGAGCATTTTCTCCATAATTCACCCGGCCCGAAGGAAAGCGCACCCGGGTGTGTCTCTGTGTGTGTGTGTGTGCGCGCGCGCACGTAATCGACGCGACACGTTTCCGCACGTTTTTGGACGCGCACGACGCGTGAGTGCATGCGCCGCCACGGTGTGAATGCGCAGGTTCGTGCCGGCCGATATCTCCGGAACACCTCCGGCGGCGTTCACCAAATGGCGCGTGAATTATCGCACCAGGGTAATTAATTTTTATTAATCGTTTTCCAGTTGGCGCCGTGATTTATGCATCGTGGCCGGGTCCGGTTTGGAGGATCGTGTCGTTCGGAGTTTTCGGGTTTCGGGGCCGCGCTAGTACCAGCACTCTTGCAGTGCTGCCACCGTGGAGGTGTTGATGGGCCGGTTGCGATCATTAGAACGAACGGCACACCGATGGGCGAGGAAAGGATGGGCTTGAAGAAGATCCTCGTTTGAGTGAGCCTGTACGGAGGCTGGGCCAGAACCAAGTCCATTGCCAGAACATCGTGCCGTGAGAAAGCCGTGAGTTGAAACTAATTATGACAGTCTCGGTTTGTGGTTTCATTATTAGACCTCCCGTTCCGCGATGGATGGTACACTCCGGAGAAGTTGCTCCATTAACACCAGCCTCAAGTTAATTATCCGCGCTCTCCAACCCAGGCCACGCGAGTGTTGCGTGTAACGAATCAATCTCTGTCCACTTTCAGCGCGAACCGGAGTTTGATTTGTTCGCAGTTTTGATTGCAGCCCCACACGGTAAGGTGCATTCCGAGCCCAGAACTGCTGCTCCAGCTTGCACACTACGGTGAGCTACTAGCCTATGATTGATGAACTCCCCGCCCCTGGGGGCCTCCGTTCGGTTGATTCACACTCTATTGGGTGAAATAAATGGACCAGTTTATTGTGATAATGTATCCCGGGCGGACTGGCCCGCTCCAGGGGATTATGTCCTCTGTGCGGTCATTTGAAAATTTTATGGCAATCAGATTACCCACCCTGGTGCGTGCGACGTTTCGCCTTTTATGTCTCGCCCCTTTGCGTTGGGACGCGAGTGTGCGATGAGATTTCGCAATCTATGGCGCGAATACTTCAACGCCACCGATCAGGCGCGAGAGCGGGATGTGGACAACTTTATTACCCTGGTGTCAGTCCTTGAAGTTCAGGACACACACACATACATACGCATGCATGTCGGGGTGCTATCAAAATTTAAGCAAACGGAACCCCCGGACCACATTAAGCGCAAACCGTGTTTGCTCACGCGCTGCAGGATAAAGAATCGGACCCGTATTACCATTAACTATAGGTGTCAACTGGCTCGGTGCGTTGAGCGAACGCAAAAAAGCTGACCCGGCGTCTCCACAGTGCTCTCCGGTGGTTATTCCAGCGTTCCTCTCGAGCGGAGTGAGATTTTGAAGGGCAACAGAGACTGACGTAGTTCGGGGCGCCGTGTAGATCCCACCGTGGGGAAGACTTGGACCAAAAGCGGGAATATTGGTCACGGGAATTAGGTATCTCAGTATAACTATCACATACTGCATTGAATCTTCTATACTGTATCATAAGTAGATGTGAAAAACTTCCTTCTTAACAATAAACTTCGTTGTACTCGTGAGAAGATGTATGGCAACATTGATGTCTTTATCTGTTTCTTGAGAAACGTTTCTAGTGCTAAATTGACCACATGACCAACCTATTCCCCAGTGTGCGGAACAAACCTATCAAGGGACACCCACGCCCATGCGCTCCGGAGTCTGATGTCCGCAGACGGACGGTGTTCGTGGAGCGCAACGGCCTGGCGAGTGGACAAGCATTTCACTCATAAATATGCGAATGCGAGAATCGACGCCCCGGCCGGGGACAGAACGGCCGGGAACGGCGTGAAAGTCCACCAGGAATACGAAATTGAATCATCGACTGGCGGTGCATTGGTGTGTCGCGCACAGTGCTCCAGATTACGCTCCGGATGTAAACAGGGGAGCACGGGTACGGGCACGGGTACAGGACCTCGGGGCCAGACAACAATGAAATGACGAGCTGCTGCTGCTGCTGCGACTCGACTCGACTGCACTAGGGACATGATCTCCCTTATGCTCGATCCCAACACAAACCCGCCAGAACTCGATCCAGACAGACAGATACGGCCGGAGGGCTTATTACTATTGCACCGTGTTATTGTTACGGTTACGATCTTGTTTATTTGTTAATTTATTTATGAAGAAATCGCACCCGGCACCCACCATCCCGACACGGGTGACGCCTGGGCGCACGGAAGTCGCAAGTACAAAACCCATATTTTAGTAGCCGTATGATAATCGGATACGACCGTGTCGCTGGACTTGTGTCGATCGTGCCAATGGGCTGTGTGCTGTGTTTGCCACCGGATATTACAGCGTACCCATCCATCCGGCCAACCGTCACACCGCTCCATGGCTCGGATACATCTAATTTACAAATGTAGCTTCCATCGGGCCCCGTGATCGTAAATTGGTCGCCAATGTCGTACGTGACCCGGTACACCGTCGAGACTTCATTGACAAATCGAAACTGGAGTCGGAGCCGAAGTACCGGATGGCCGCCTCGATTCCGAAGGATGATGCATAAGTTAGTCCTCTCCCATCCGATGGGTGTTGAAATTATTCAACAGGTTTCCAAAGGAATGGATGCTAGAGCTTTTTAGAGCAAGCTGCAAGTGTTAGTGTTGCTGGGAGCTTCGCTCGATCGAGAGGTGTAATATCTGTTGCTCATCACAATGGAAGGGTTCGGTCTAGTGATCTTTGCGACGTTGGTGCAAATTTCGTTATCGTTCTGTCATTCTGTAGATCGTTTACAAATTAAGGTAGACAACGGTCTCAACCTCAACCTCAACGCTTCTTGGTACCTGCCCCGAGTAGGCTCGCGTGTCAGAAATGAGTAGGTGTCGATCGAATACTTTTATTACTGTGCTAAGCTCATTGATCGGGGTTATTGTGTCCCCTTGCAATCTCTGGTCTGTTGGTACAGCGTTGAGTTGAAAAAAAATACTAAAAACAAAACAATGGTCCATCTGTCAAAGTACCGGGCGCCGCACCTTCGCAACTCGATCTCGGTGCTGTGTGATCACCTGTTTTTTCGTGCCGCCATTACCGCGGTAAACATTTAATGGCGGAAAAATTAATAATCGTTCCGATCGCATCGCGCCAGACGATACTTTCAGAAATCTCGTCGATGTCGAGAGTCACTCAGCAGCAGCAGCCTCGGAGCAAAGGGGACGATATAGAGATCGCGTCGGATCTGCGGATATAATATATTCAGCCAAACTCCTCACGTCGATCGCGATCGCTCGGCCCGGCTCGGCTAGAATGTGTGCACAATGTACACGGCCGGCGAGCATGGGACGCACATGACTCAACAACTGCCAATCGCCAGATCGACCCCCGTTTTAATGCGCAAAGCGCACCATTATAATAATTTAGCGACGCGTGTATCGCCGGGCGAAATTAAATAGAAGAAGCGAAGGCCTCGCTAGTCCGTCCCGCCGGTGTCTCGCGCGAAAGACGCGCCTCGGCGATCTGTCAGCAACCTGTTAGAAGTGTTGTTGTGCTTCTTCATCCATTTATCCGCATCGGCGCAGTGGCATACACATATTTTGGCGCCACTTGACTTGACGCGTTGGGGCGCTTGTTGGCGTTACGAGCATGGGACGCACATGACTCAACAACTGCCAATCGCCAGATCGACCCCCGTTGGCTGCGGGTCTTGTAGTGTCGGCGATCGTTTCGATCAGCTGTCAGTGTCGCCAGTCGCCAAGTCAAAACCGCAAACCCTGCGTCGGTTTGGGGCTCGTCCTGCATCGACAATTATTCAAATTTACCATAATTGAAAAATAATTGTCGTGTGCTGAGCGAACCGCGCCACGAGGGCGATTTCCGAGTTCGACTGCTGGATGAGTCACCGAGCTGGAGAGCCTGCCCGCGTTCACGTGCACTGCCGTTTGGGTTTGAGGAGTTTCCTGTCGGTTTTGATTTATGCTCTATTCGAATCTCGCACCGAACGGTGATCTATCGAATCCGGGAGAGAACGGACATCCTACGTCTGACTATAGAACCTCACAAAAGTGGGCACTTGGTGTCGCTTATTGGCGACTTAGATCAAAGCGAACTTCAGTGACCACCTGGGGCATCGTGAAAGATTTCTCTCGTCAGTGCAAACAATAAGGAAGTGCTTGTCGAGAGAGCAGATCGCTGCAAAGCAAGGCCTACTAAGAATCCGATATGCAGAAGACTAGCTTTATCAGCGCCATCTAGCGGATTGCAAACGTACTGATGATTGATAATTAGAATTCACACAAAATTAGGTTGGGATTCGTCCCAAAACATGCTTAAATAAACAGGAAATAACGAAGATCGTAAAATCCGGTCTGATTATAGTCAGTCACAAAAAAACAAAAGCCATAACCGATAATGGTTGGCTGTAAATAAGCGTATAATATTGAAATATTTTGACATGCGTGAAAAATTATTCATAATCCACGCTTTACTACCGCCGCTTACGGAAACCGCCTGGCCCTGAGGAGAAATTTCAAATCGTTAGTAGACACATCGAAAACGGCTCATCTCGCTGCACGCAGCGCAACCTCCGAATCAGTATGCAAAAGAGCGACGTTCAGCGTGCTGATAGTGCGCGCCATCCCCAGTTGAGCCCAATTAACATAATGAAAATAATGGACCGCGCAAAACGACGCGATTATTAGTCACAATAAATCGGCCTTAAACCGAACGATCGAGCGCGCCCGTTTTGTTAATGATTCTGCGCCGGGCCAACCCATTCCGGCCGAACCGAACAGTCAAACGGGCGCAAATCAGATTTATGAAAATCTGTCCCCGTCGCCAAATTGACGCCGACGGTTTCCAGAGCGGAGGTATAGTGCACCACTAAGCCGCATGAAATATGAATGAAACGGAACGGTGCGCGCGCGCGTTCGTTAATGCGCAAAGCGCACCATTATAATAATTTAGCGACGCGTGTATCGCCGGGCGAAATTAAATAGAAGAAGCGAAGGCCTCGCTAGTCCGTCCCGCCGGTGTCTCGCGCGAAAGACGCGCCTCGGCGATCTGTCAGCAACCTGTTAGAAGTGTTGTTGTGCTTCTTCATCCATTTATCCGCATCGGCGCAGTGGCATACACATATTTTGGCGCCACTTGACTTGACGCGTTGGGGCGCTTGTTGGCGTTTGTGTGTGTTTTTTTTTTCGTTCGTGCGCTACGTTTTGTATACTGATCAAGTTTGACAGGCTCCGTCTAGGTAAACGGCGCGCCGCGTGCCCTAGTGGACACTCCCCGGGAAGCACGCCCGGTCCCGGCCGCATACAACATGCTCCCGGAGGTCATGCGGAGGCGTGCGTAGAGCTGCATTTAATAAAGTGTACGCCACGGTTGTGCCGTGCGCTCCGTCAGACCCCAAACACGATCTGACGGCTTGTCACACCGCTCGTGGACCGGACCGGACGGGACCAGGAAGCTGGTGCTTTTTTTGTTGTTGTTGCGGTCGTTGTTGTGTTCTTTCTTACGCCGTGCTACGATCGAAGCTTGTGAATGGGTCGTGTTGAAGAAACAAAACAAAAAAAAAACGGGGACGTCTTTTATATTCGAACGATGAGATATTAGAATTCCAAATAGGGTTCTCGCACTGCACCGGAGATGGAGAGGATGACGAAACGTTGGAGATTGGAGGAGCCAAATTACCATCTGGAGCAGGATGGTACAGCTTCCTGTAGCTGGGTGCTTGGTGCTGGGTGCTGGAGAACCTTGGTACGCACTTTAAAGGAAATAAAAACCTCGAACAAACAGACTTGTATGTTTGGAAGAATTTCTTGCCGGATTCTTGACAGCTATAACTTAGACTTACATTCGTTAAGTGTTGAATTGAAACTGTTTATACTGTGTTTTCTAAAACCACCAAATATTCACTGCAATGTGTGAATTTTTGCTCACAAGAGACGAGTTACGAAACGTCCACATGATGTTCCAAAGTTTATGTAACCTATTTCATCGAAAACAAAAAAAATAATGTACCAGGAAGGCTTGTTCACACGGTCACTACCTGTGTGCAGTGTAAACATCGAAGGAAATGACGCAATTGCTCCCCGTAATCTTTATTGGATTTGCACATTCGATCGCCCATAAAATGCAGCTTATCTGGCACAAGCAGGGACCCTGGTTTGGATGTAATTCTCGTGCAGCCTTTCGCGGCGGGCGGTGCCAGACGCTCGCCGTATTCTGACTCGGACCGGCGGGCTGATCCACCTTGCGCACCGCCGAAGCTGTCCGGGCGTCCCGGTGAGATGGATCCATTCACCTCGCACGCATTCAAACGCACGCAGCAAACCACACGCCGTGCCGTGAGTTCGGCCCGAGTGCGAACAACTTTACAGCCTCGGTGAACAAACTGAAATGATCGGCAAGATCGTAAAAAGATCGCTTCACCGACGCATTAAAACCCGCCGCGCTGCTGTCCCGTCTTTATCAACGGCTGGATGAACTCGGAACTCCCTGTTCGAGCGGAGGGAGTTGCTTTTTTTTGCACTACGGAGTGAGGTGAGCGAAGCAGCAAATGCTTCTTCAACGCCGGTGGTCCGCCGCCGGACCATCTGGTCACCGTTTGTTGCGCTTTTACGAGTTGTTATATTTCGTATGGCTATTAGCGTTACGGGCTGCTACACCCAGCGCTGTGTCAGGCGCGTGGCACACGCCTTCGTTTTGCCCGTGCGAAGGTCGCGGAGGCTCCTTTCACGCAGGGCCCCGTGGAAAAAAAAAACGGGGACGTCTTTTATATTCGAACGATGAGATATTAGAATTCCAAATAGGGTTCTCGCACTGCACCGGAGATGGAGAGGATGACGAAACGTTGGAGATTGGAGGAGCCAAATTACCATCTGGAGCAGGATGGTACAGCTTCCTGTAGCTGGGTGCTTGGTGCTGGGTGCTGGAGAACCTTGGTACGCACTTTAAAGGAAATAAAAACCTCGAACAAACAGACTTGTATGTTTGGAAGAATTTCTTGCCGGATTCTTGACAGCTATAACTTAGACTTACATTCGTTAAGTGTTGAATTGAAACTGTTTATACTGTGTTTTCTAAAACCACCAAATATTCACTGCAATGTGTGAATTTTTGCTCACAAGAGACGAGTTACGAAACGTCCACATGATGTTCCAAAGTTTATGTAACCTATTTCATCGAAAACAAAAAAAATAATGTACCAGGAAGGCTTGTTCACACGGTCACTACCTGTGTGCAGTGTAAACATCGAAGGAAATGACGCAATTGCTCCCCGTAATCTTTATTGGATTTGCACATTCGATCGCCCATAAAATGCAGCTTATCTGGCACAAGCAGGGACCCTGGTTTGGATGTAATTCTCGTGCAGCCTTTCGCGGCGGGCGGTGCCAGACGCTCGCCGTATTCTGACTCGGACCGGCGGGCTGATCCACCTTGCGCACCGCCGAAGCTGTCCGGGCGTCCCGGTGAGATGGATCCATTCACCTCGCACGCATTCAAACGCACGCAGCAAACCACACGCCGTGCCGTGAGTTCGGCCCGAGTGCGAACAACTTTACAGCCTCGGTGAACAAACTGAAATGATCGGCAAGATCGTAAAAAGATCGCTTCACCGACGCATTAAAACCCGCCGCGCTGCTGTCCCGTCTTTATCAACGGCTGGATGAACTCGGAACTCCCTGTTCGAGCGGAGGGAGTTGCTTTTTTTTGCACTACGGAGTGAGGTGAGCGAAGCAGCAAATGCTTCTTCAACGCCGGTGGTCCGCCGCCGGACCATCTGGTCACCGTTTGTTGCGCTTTTACGAGTTGTTATATTTCGTATGGCTATTAGCGTTACGGGCTGCTACACCCAGCGCTGTGTCAGGCGCGTGGCACACGCCTTCGTTTTGCCCGTGCGAAGGTCGCGGAGGCTCCTTTCACGCAGGGCCCCGTGGAACCGAATTCGAATTCAATCTCGAGTGCAAATCACACGGTAGCATCGTTTGATGGTTCGTGAGTGCGTAGGTTCTGCGTGAGGTGTGAAGTGGCCGACTGGAGTGGGTCTTCCACTGGCGCGGGTGCCAGCAGTGTGTGGTTGTGGTAGTAGCCGACCACAAGTACCCGATCGGTACGTGTACTTCAGATATTGAGCTTGTCGATGGAGTGATCGATTTTTTTTTGCTGTTGTTGTCGAAGAAGATGTATGTAATTGGGTCGATGAAGATGTCGAATTGGGTAACTGTTCTTGTTTTTTAATGCGCAAAGCGCACCATTATAATAATTTAGCGACGCGTGTATCGCCGGGCGAAATTAAATAGAAGAAGCGAAGGCCTTGCTAGTCCGTCCCGCCGGTGTCTCGCGCGAAAGACGCGCCTCGGCGATCTGTCAGCAACCTGTTGGAGGTGTTTTTTTGTTGCTGTTGTGCTTCTTCGTCCATTTATCCGCATCGGCGCAGTGGCATACACATATTTTGGCGCCACTTGACTTGACGCGTTGGGGCGCTTGTTGGCGTTATCAGAACCTAAATCACTGGCTTTGAGTTTGTTTTCCTTTCCACGCGGGTCGGTAAGGTGCATCACTTTCGTTCGTTCACCTGCTCCGAAACGCCCACTCGGTCCCGTCTTGGCTACCATCCAAACCTTGGCATTTGAAAGAGGCCCAGCGGCACTGCGGAATGTAACATAATCCCCATTACCTTTGCGGTGGCCGGTTTTTATGTATGGTATGCCCTCGGGCAGGGTTTGCTTTTCGGGTTGGGTCCTCCGGAGCTAGTTTTATTGGCGTTTACTGCGGAACGTCAATTTACAGCTCATCGTCACTAATGGGGGCCGGTGACGTTCGACGCCGTCGGTTGGGTGGGCTCCGGTTACGATCTGATAATCCGGCCAATTTGAATCGATTTGTTGTAACTCCGATTACTCGCGAAATGGTGTAGATGGGGGGAAAAACGATCCCTTGCCAAAAACCTGCCAGCCTGCCCGCCGAAGTCGGTCGCGCGGCTTAATGATGACATAAATTAGCCGTCCCGGGGGCCGACGGCGCATTAGTATGCACCAAGAATGCGCCGAACGGAAAACCGAACGCGACGACCATTTAGGCGAACAAGATGTCGCGATAAATCTCCCGGTACATCGCTTCCAAGCGGAATCCGGCTCGACCGCGCGGAGGTAGCGCCCAGTGACTTCATCGGGTTCGGGTGACAAGTGTCCTATATGGGCGCCGGCCGCTGGACCGCGCGCTGGACCATTGGCGAAATTTGCATATTCTCACCTGCCGGATGGATGTCACTCCGGCTGGAGGTTAGGAAATTGCTTTTCGCCGAACCGAACCGTCGCTGCGGCCCGAGGACCCAACTCATCAATAACGCTATCGGAGGTCGGCCGTCGCGGCGATCACACTTTCTCGCGCGTGGGTCGCGTGGGTTGCCGTGGGTCGTCTAAACTCCCAACGCGATGCGCTAATAAAAATCGCTAATTTATCGCATTGGAATAGGTAATGAGAGCTGCGCGAGAGGGGTGAAAGAGAGAGAGAGAGAGGGAGAGCGCCCAAATAGGGTGGAATTAAATAATATTTTATTTCACTTTAATTAGCGCGCCGTAAAACGAATTTACGGTCGTGTTTTAGTTTTCGGGTTTGAAATAAATTAGTTGTTTCGGGCGCATTTCAGAACCTAAATCACTGGCTTTGAGTTTGTTTTCCTTTCCACGCGGGTCGGTAAGGTGCATCACTTTCGTTCGTTCACCTGCTCCGAAACGCCCACTCGGTCCCGTCTTGGCTACCATCCAAACCTTGGCATTTGAAAGAGGCCCAGCGGCACTGCGGAATGTAACATAATCCCCATTACCTTTGCGGTGGCCGGTTTTTATGTATGGTATGCCCTCGGGCAGGATTTGCTTTTCGGGTTGGGTCCTCCGGAGCTAGTTTTATTGGCGTTTACTGCGGAACGTCAATTTACAGCTCATCGTCACTAATGGGGGCCGGTGACGTTCGACGCCGTCGGTTGGGTGGGCTCCGGTTACGATCTGATAATCCGGCCAATTTGAATCGATTTGTTGTAACTCCGATTACTCCGCATACTCACTCTGGAACCCGAGGAACAGCACGGTAAAGGCACGGAATAGTGTGAAGGTGTTGCAAATCGCCTGACAAACGCCCAGGAATGACATGCTGGAACTGCTGCTCTCGAGCAAGATGAGTATCAAATAGATCTAAAGTCGTGGTTGGAAGCATAAACTCAAGGTTGAGATGACTCGCTCCGGTCAGTCAGTACGTAAGTTTAGCCAGATTCTCTAAATGGTTGATCTGTGATTGATCCTGTGTATAACACACTCTTGAGTAGAGATTATTTGGAAAGTTACTCAAGGTAAACTCAAGGTTGAGATGACTCGCTCCGGTCAGTCAGTACGTAAGTTTAGCAAGATTCTCTAAATGGTTGATCTGTGATTGATCCTGTGTATAACAAACTCTTGAGTAGAGATTATTTGGAAAGTTACTCAAGGTAAACTCAAGGTTGAGATGATTCGCTCCGGTCAGTCAGTACGTAAGTTTAGCAAGATTCTCTAAATGGTTGATATGTGATTGATCCTGTGTATAACACACTCTTGAGTAGAGATTATTTGGAATGTTACTAATTAGATTCCGCTGGCTTTTCCACCGCTTTCGTCTCAAGTACATCGCCTCCAGTCCCTCCAATAGAAACTTGGTCGAATAAAATCCACTCACTTTCGAAAATCGCATCATCTCCGCGCATCTCTCACTCGCGCGCGCGCACGCAAGTTATTTCATTTCTTTTACCACCCCAACACCACGGACGAACGATTGAACGTCGGCATTTATCAGTTTTGGGCAATCACAGCGTGATGCCTTGCACAACCGCACAAGACACATGTCGCTCTTTTCTGCACACTCTTAATAAACACATTTATTACCACGAGTCATATTTAAGATTGAATAAATTCATAAATTTGCTAGCCAACTTGGGCGTTTGAAAAAATGTTCATCAAACATTAATTACATCAATTCTTGACGACAGTTCACAATGTCATTTGGAGACTTGCTTTGTATTCGAAAGTATGCAATCGAAGGCCTAATATCATTACGTTGGAATATGAACTCAGAGTTGCTCAGTTCTTCCCAGAGGACTTTTCTTGATATCTTTCAACATTCGATTAGATGTCTGATATTAAAATCGTTTCAACGTCAAGAATACAGACCAAAACATGTCCAAAACTCAAGGTTAAGATGACTTACTCCGGTCAGTGAGTACGTAAGTTTAGCAAGATTCTCTAAATGGATGATCTGTGATTGATCCTGTGTATAACAAACTCTTGAGTAGAGATTATATGGAAAGTTACTCAAGGTAAACTCAAGGTTGAGATGACTCGCTCCGGTCAGTCAGTACGTAAGTTTAGCCAGATTCTCTAAATGGTTGATCTGTGATTGATCCTGTGTATAACACACTCTTGAGTAGAGATTATTTGGAAAGTTACTCAAGGTAAACTCAAGGTTGAGATGACTCGCTCCGGTCAGTCAGTACGTAAGTTTAGCAAGATTCTCTAAATGGTTGATCTGTGATTGATCCTGTGTACGTGGAACCGAATTCGAATTCAATCTCGAGTGCAAATCACACGGTAGCATCGTTTGATGGTTCGTGAGTGCGTAGGTTCTGCGTGAGGTGTGAAGTGGCCGACTGGAGTGGGTCTTCCACTGGCGCGGGTGCCAGCAGTGTGTGGTTGTGGTAGTAGCCGACCACAAGTACCCGATCGGTACGTGTACTTCAGATATTGAGCTTGTCGATGGAGTGATCGATTTTTTTTTGGCTGCGCGAGAGGGGTGAAAGAGAGAGAGAGAGAGGGAGAGCGCCCAAATAGGGTGGAATTAAATAATATTTTATTTCACTTTAATTAGCGCGCCGTAAAACGAATTTACGGTCGTGTTTTAGTTTTCGGGTTTGAAATAAATTAGTTGTTTCGGGCGCATTTCAGAACCTAAATCACTGGCTTTGAGTTTGTTTTCCTTTCCACGCGGGTCGGTAAGGTGCATCACTTTCGTTCGTTCACCTGCTCCGAAACGCCCACTCGGTCCCGTCTTGGCTATCATCCAAACCTTGGCATTTGAAAGAGGCCCAGCGGCACTGCGGAATGTAACATAATCCCCATTACCTTTGCGGTGGCCGGTTTTTATGTATGGTATGCCCTCGGGCAGGGTTTGCTTTTCGGGTTGGGTCCTCCGGAGCTAGTTTTATTGGCGTTTACTGCGGAACGTCAATTTACAGCTCATCGTCACTAATGGGGGCCGGTGACGTTCGACGCCGTCGGTTGGGTGGGCTCCGGTTACGATCTGATAATCCGGCCAATTTGAATCGATTTGTTGTAACTCCGATTACTTCGCATACTCACTCTGGAACCCGAGGAACAGCACGGCAAAGGCACGGAATAGTGTGAGGGTGTTGCAAATCGCCCGACAAACGCCCAGGAATGACATGCTGGAACTGCTGCTCTCGAGCAAGCAGAGTATCAAATAGATCTGGAGTCGTGGTTGGAAGCAGTGTCGAATGAGCAGCTGTATCAATCAATGAGGTGGGTAAATAAGTTGGAATCAAACATCATCAGGTGCTTTGAAGCCTCTACTCACAGAAAGGGGAACTTTCAAACTGGTTTTAAACAATTGTTTAGTGTTGTCAGGAGAGTCGATGCAAGATCCTCCAGACACAATCAAACCATGTCAACGAAATTGATTATTTCAGCTTGTATGATCTTGGCCGAGGCCAGTGTAGTTGAGGTAATGTTACTAAGTCGTTTTCATTCCAAAAAGTCTGCCTTTTCGTTTGACCAAAGCATTTCCATGCTACAGGCTTCGTTGAAGAGCAAACTGTGCGATATACGTCAGTACAAGAAGGTCAAAGGGCCCGGTATGGATAAGCACATGGACTGTGTGATGAAGGCGCTTGAATTCTTCAACTCGGACGGCAGTGCAGATGTTAGTATTAGAGAATTTCGATATGGTTCTTCCATTACCTGATCCGTTCTATTCCAGTTTCACAAGCTGTTCGAGCCGCGGTTGACGCGGATGGTAACAAGCACAACTTGAACCTGGAAACGTGCATGGGAAAAGTGACGCGCGTCCCGAAAACAAAAAAAGCACACAGGTTTTACAAGTGCATCTTGAAGTCTTCCTCCGGAGATATGTTCAAGAAGGTGTTCGATCTGACGGAGCTGGTGAAGGCCGGGAAGCTTTCGGATTCCGAACCGTACAGTGCCAAGGTGGAGAAGATGATTAAGAGAATCGATGCCAAGGTGTGCAAGTGACTTCCTGTAGACTTCCGGATGGATGCGGCTGGGATCGATTTAGGAATAAAATATTGATATTTGGCGCAACTTTTTTGTTGGTTTTTTAACACTCTTTTGCATGTTCGAAAATGTAAAACTTTAGACTATAGCAATCATTTAAGGCTGAGATAAGTGATAACGTACTACATCGGACACATGGGTCGATGGAATAGTTTTACACTGTGATTTTAATGTAACAATCTAACCCAACATATTAATAGTTAGATATAATAAATGAAACTTATCTAACTAAATAAAAGAGAGGCACAAAAAAGGGTAACGACGTGTTTATTCTCGTACGCAGCGAGCACGAAGAATAAACACAGTTCAGTGAGCGTGTAGGTAATACTAAACAAACTATATCCACTATTTCCATGATAAACAATTGCAACTGTTCCAATGAACCGACTGCAGATAGTAAACAAGATCCAATCAAACATCATCAGCTGGTAAGAAACAGCGAGGCTTGGCCATATAAAACAAGCCGTAAAGCTTGAGGCAAGCAACGTTTCGACATCGAAACTGTAAGTGAATTATCAAACTGAAGCATGTTGACTAAAACAATCCTCATTGCCTGTTTGACGTGGGCACTTATCTCGGCTGTTCAGGTAATATGGATTAATTTACAAGTAATGCAATAGGTAATGACTATTGCAATGTATTTACTTTATTCAGACAGCAAAAACGGTCAAGAATTGCGAAAATCAGATGCCTGCATCGTTGAAGGGCAAACTCTGTGCGATTCGTCAGTACGAGATTTTCCACGGTGAAGATATGGACAAGCATATGGACTGCGTCCTAAAAGCCGTCGGATTTGTCGATGCCAAAGGAGGTGGAGATGTTAGTATACACCGAACGAAACAGTGAAACAGTTTAGATGCTCCTATAACGTACCCACTGCTTTCCTCCCCAGTATCATAAGCTCTACAAACCCCTGAATGCAGTGGAGAAGGATCGCAAACACGATTACAATCTGGAAAAGTGTCAGGGTGACACGATGAAAGTGCCGGAGAGTCAACGGGCGAATGCGTACTACAAATGTATGCTAAAGTCGACGTCGGCTGAAGCGTTCAAGAAGGTGTTCGATCTGACGGAGCTGGTGAAGGCCGGGAAGCTTCCGGCTTCCGAACCGTACAGTGCCAAGGTGGAGAAGATGATGAAGAAAATCGATGCCAAGGTCTGTAAGTGACTTCCTGTGGCTTTCTAAATAGATGGGGCTGTAGACGATCTGAAAATAAAATATTAATATTCGATGCAACTTTTTGTTGGTTTAAAAAAACTCTTTTCCATGTCCGAAATTAAATTAAGATTGAAAATACATGCAAGTAGTGTGGATTTGGTGGTTCCAAATATGATATATAATACTGTAATACTATCTAATGCATTGCAACTTGGTGATCTTTTAATTGGTTGTTTTTTTTCATTAAAATTTCACTGTACTTTCACTGTACTTTGATTTCTTAATCTATGTGAACGACGGTTCTACACGAGCACAATGTTTTTTACGTTTACTTACTTTTTTTTATCTCCTACTCACATGTTTACTTATTTGCTTGCACAAACAATAATGTTTACAGATATGTTCGCTATTTATCTAGCTAATCTGTAGAGAGAATTATATCATGCATTTTACGATATAAAACGTCTTCATTCCAAGCACAACATCCCATATCATCAGTATCTGCCTTGCGAAGAACAATGCTGTCCAAACTGATCCTGAACGTTGGACTTATATGGTGTCTTGCCTCTGT
The DNA here is from genome assembly GCA_002091845.1 of Anopheles cracens. Taxonomy (NCBI): domain Eukaryota; kingdom Metazoa; phylum Arthropoda; class Insecta; order Diptera; family Culicidae; genus Anopheles; species Anopheles cracens. The sequence continues at coordinate 17,149 of KZ068770.1, forward strand.
GGGACAGGTAAGCTTGGACTTCGCAAGCCTTTCTCTACTTCTAATACCACACGGTATGCAACGGTTGCACAGGCCCGCGAAGAGGAAACTGTTGAAGAGTGTGAGAAGAACATGCCCGCATCATTGAAGAATCGTCTTTGTGAGATGCGTAAGTACACAACGGTCCAGGGAGGAGATATGGACAAGCACATGCAGTGTGTTCTGGAAGTCGTAGGCTTTGTGGAGGATAATGGTAAAGTTAACGTAAGTACAACTATCTCACAGATGGATGTTCCGAGCGAATGCTTTCACTTCTCCGTGTAATATACAGTTTCAGGAGCTTCTAGGGGTACTGAAGATGGTCGATCCCAACCTAGATCACGTTGTCAATATCAAAGCGTGTGATGAACAAGCAACTAAGGTGGCTATAATCTGGATTATACAAACACCATGTCGAAGAAAGCACTCACCCATCCTGTAGCTGATCTCACCTTTGACGGCCATTGCATAGGTGTGGCACACATCTTCGAAAAAACACTTAAAATCTTAAAATGTCACACGGCAACATTCACTGGCTGAAACGGCACAAGAAAGTGGGGATAAGGTGCCACCGGCGTTGAAAAGCAGGCTGTGCGAGATTCGCACACACACGATCGTCGAGGCACCGGAAATGGATAAGCTCATCGATTGAATAAAAACGAACGGACGTACTAGCGCGGTCATTTTGAGAATGTCTCACAGCTTTATGACTGCCTTCATTCCCGTTCCTTTTCAGTATCATTAACTGAACGATCTGCTGAGTTGGATTGAGCGAGATAAAAGGAGGATGTGAATGTGCATCATGTTGAAGACGTGCATCGACGAGGTGAAAAGATGCTGCACACAAGAGCGCAGAATCTTTCGACCACTATTTATACCGAATATCTGTTTTTACATGTGCATCCAGCGAATCTGATTGTTTCCCAATTCTAAACCACAGCTGATCACCCTATCTGTTATGGCGAGTGTCGTCCCGTGTTAGTCTAAATAAAGTTTACACTCATGATCGTCACACAGAACGATTTCAGAACATTACACTATCAGTATTATCTCTTGCTTTCTCTCTTTCTCACCCATATGTATATATTTGCAGATCATTCCAAGAATGCTGTTGATCAGCTGCTTTCACCCAAGATCGCTCGATCCTACCCTCAGTTGAAATTGATTCTTCACCGCGCTAACACGGCGTGCCTTTCAGCATGAAGAGTATCAGCAGACACTTCACCATTGTGGGTCCACTTATTCCCCTGTTGGTTTTCATCTACGCCACCACAGCCGGAGCACAAACAGTGACGGATTGTGTGCCTCGAGTTGAGCCAGAGTCATCCCGAAGGACAGCCTGCGACGTGCGGTTGTATCGTGTAACGAAGGGAGTCGAATCGGACCGGTACATACAGTGTGCTCTCGCTGCTCTGGGATTTGTGGATGGACATGGCTCCGTACAGGTAACGCACTGGCTACAAAGGGGATCCGAAAGGACGCCACGCATTAACTTTCATTCCTGCCCGACAGCGTAATGTCGTCCTAGCAGCACTGGACGCGGTCGAAACACACGACGGAGTCTACACGGATAGCGTGGACGCCTGCTTGTCGCGGGCGAAGAAACTGTCCGCGGAGGAACGTTCCGGCGCTTTCTATTCCTGCATGCTCCAGAGCGAGTCGACACAAAACTTCAAAGATGCACTTGAGCTTCGAGAACTAAAACTCGCTTCCAAGTGGGCGGAGAGTGAGTCGTTTGATCGAGCGAAGGTGCAACAGATGATGCGTCAACTTAACAGTCAGTTGCAGTGTGAATAAATGATGGTTCGCTAAAAATAAAACTGAGTGTCCTTTAGGGAAATAATCTTCTGGTCTTCCGAGACCGACACAAAGGAACTCCAAACATCGCACTGTTCGAGCAGGTGTCATCTTCGGACGTTATGTTCTGTACCTCTCGGGCCCAGCCCATTTTGCCTAGAGCATCACGCAACTAGCCATTTTATGGCCTCAATTAAATGTCACTTCACGCGAGACGAACCCAACCCGAGATCTTCTTCGTACAAGCGTTCGAAAAGAATGGACGAATAAGTGCCGCGGAACGCTGTAGTACGACGGTAGTTAATCCGTCGTTTGCTCATGCTTCCCCGGTACGTTTGCCAACGCCGCCGGACACTGTCAAGTGGCAAATAAATATATAAATAATCTATTTTCGTAGGTGTTGCCCCGATGCTTCTTATGCCGTATGCCCACGCAGCGGTGCTGCATTTCTTTATTTTAATTGAAAAATAGTCTCGATCGTGTTCCAATGCTGCGCTGGTTTTTATCGCAAACCAGGCCCGAGTCTCGAGCCTTCTTTCGAAGCCGCCGAGGAGGCGCCAATTTAAATTTCATGGAAATAAATGACTCCCGGTGTATGTCTGCTTGTACGACCGCGTAGAGTTTTATCTCAATCCACGCCAGGTGCACTCACGGACTTGCAGGAGCAGCGGACAGTTCCTTATACGATATGCCAGGCACCAGATAGGTCCGGGGTCCATTGTTTTGCATTCGCACACGGGCACCGATCGCGCGTTCGTTCCCGAGGGCTTACCCGCGCGTTTAATCGTTTGTCATAAAAATCAATTCTTCGCACTTAATTACCCGGACCTGGTGCACTGTAGAGTGGCTGGCACCCTGGCAAGTCCGAGCAAGTCTATCTATTTTTTAATTGAAATTTGAGTTTTATGGTTTGTGTATCGTTCTTACCGCGCGCGCGACGCGACTTCAACCTGTGTGTCGCAAACCGTCGCGGTCGGTAAGGTCCAGGATTAACGATGTAAAGGGGTGTATGCGCGCGCGCACACACTAGTCCGCCCACTTTCGTGTGCTCATAAACCGTTCAAGGTTGCAGCGATCGGCGGGAAAGTTTTGGTGCACCGGTCATCACTAAATAAGACTGGAGGGGTTTTGCTGAGACCGAAGTCTGGAAGTGACTGGTTTATGGTTGAGGCAGGATCAGGTGCTTCCACACACCTGTAGTATTTATCGTACATTTAATCCAACGTGGGCATAGCTGTCGGGTGTTTCCGATCGTTGCAGTGCTGTTTATGCTGAGACCGAAGTCTGGAAGTGACTGGTTTATGGTTGAGGCAGGATCAGGTGCTTCCACACACCTGTAGTATTTATCGTGCATTTAATCCAACGTGGGCATACCTGTCGGGTGTTTCCGATCGTTGCAGTGCTGTTTATCTAGTGCCTGTATCTGCTGCTTTACATCGACTCTATCATATGGGAGATTCTCTATAGTGAACTTTAGATTCCCGGAACGAATCTCACGGAAATCAAACGCTTCCTTAAACGCTTCTCTGTCAGACCCTGTTAGTAGACATCTGTACATTGCAAGACTTCGCTTGGGAATGGGATAATCTCGTG
>KZ068770.1:20566-47391 GCA_002091845.1 Anopheles cracens
TGTTCATAATCTCTCGTAATTTCATTTACCTAAAACGAAGCTCATTAAACATTACTTATTAACACACAGCACCTCTCGACCATGCTTACGTCAATGAAGCCGTCTGCATCAAGATAATGAAAGCCACGGAATATACAAGTGATGTGCCTTTCCATCGCCTGCGTATGGTTGCTTATGTCGTACACTCTTAGGAGACAAATGTCAGTCCAAAGTTCAACACTCATTTGAAGCTCACAGAACTGTACCATCGTTTGGTTTGGTTTGCGAACTGAAATCGTCTGCGAATGGTATTCGTTAGTGGGCGGAAGACTTAAAGGGCAAATAGGTACCTTATCGTCGTACATATTCTGGAGCACACTGGTGTCTCGCAGAAAGAGTTGAAAGAAGGCGTCCGAGTGATTGTGGAAGAGTGTCTCAAATGCGTCATATATCGCTTCATCACGCGAACCATCCAACTTCTCCACACGTGTAGTGTCATTTATGAATGATTCAATCTCTTCCACATCAAGTGTCATCCACCGTTGATATGCGCCATATTGACTAGCGATAGCACTCACCTAGAAATATAATTGCAAGATGATCAAAACCACACGTACTAAAGGCTCTCTCTCTCTCTTTCTCACATTGAAACGCTCGTTTTGGGCATCGTAAAATCGTAACCGAGTCAAGACACACCGTACGAACGGAGGTGTTCGTTCGGTACGGTGAATATAGTGCTCGTTGCATCCCAGCCATTTGGACGCATCACGAGCACGATCAGTGGATTGTTTACTGGCAAACAGTTCGAAGCAGCGCAAGTGGGCAAACAGCGTGTCGTCCGGTGATAGCGCCTCCGGGCTTATCAGTGGAGCAACGGAGAGTAACAAGAACTGCAATCGCAGCAGCACCCAGAAACTGGCCAGATGAACAAAACGCACTATGAACTGCATCACTCAAGCGGAACTGCACTGGGAAGAAGTAGAATGGACACTGAAAGTGCTGCGGTCGGTGCCACGAGGAATTGGTTTTACATGTCGATATCTCTCCTAGCCTACTAAGTGACGTTTCAGATAAGTTCTACTTAGTCTATGGGAAGTCTACGGAGCATGTACAACTTATTGGGCTACTGTGATTGATATATTTTTCAAGGACAACTGCATGTTATGTAACAAAATTGCTTAGTTTCCCGCTATTCGAGTTAGACTACTAAATATTCGTTTGCTTTAAATTGGTTAGACTCACATTCTAACTCTTGTATGAGCAATCTTGAACCAAATAAGTACACGAGAAAACCCCATTATATGATATGATTCTCACTCTTTGTTCCTATCGCACTAACAATGGACTTTATTGGATTTGCATTAGATTAATCTGCACTTGGTGGCCTCTCCGATACCGGCCTAATGTAGTTTGGTGTGAAAAAATTAATTTTATCATCACTCGAGCGCGTGCTCTCTACCGCCCTGTGACTGGAAGTCACGCTCGCCGATATCCCCCGATGAGTCCGACGCTCACGACGCCGGTGCCTGACCAGTCCGAAAGCGCTAGACAAAACCGTATGCCTCAGTCCACCGAAATGAGGAGGAATCATCGCTCGCAACACTCAAACACAAAAAACGAAGCGGCTCGCGAAAAGGATCGCGTTCGCGCGCGGTCGCTTGCTGTTGCGATCCTTCCACGTGATACCCGTGGGAAATTCGATGCATGCGAACCCACGGACACGGCCACGAACCGCACGGTGTGATGATAATTAAAAAAAAAACAACCATCTCTCCAGCTGATCGGGTTTGGCTTTTCGGGGCCGGAATCGCTGGAAGAAAGTAGCCCTGCGCCAGCAGTGTCGTGTCGAACCGATTAGTGTTTCGGTTTCGTTGTACACCGCGGCATCCCGGGATCGGGCTTTGTTTTGCGTGTCAAAAATCGTCCATGGCCGAAGGGTTTTCGCGGGAAGCGTTCACTTTCTTCGACGGCGCGTGATTGACGCGCGGAAGCTTTCGCCTCTGCGGACATGTGTCATGCCCGGGGAACGTCTTCGCTTGTTGTTTGAGTGTTTTTTTCTCCGTTGGTTGATGTTTTGCTTTCTTGTGGGATAAATAGATCAGCCCAAATTAAACGGATCACGGTGAGAAGGGTTAGATTTAGGTAAATTGAATTATCACATGCGGCGGAATTGGATCGAGATATTACTTGTTGCTAAAAAAAACACTCTTTTGATTGGTTGTTTGCCTTGTTTCATGTTTTTAGTCTTGTTTTCTTTTTTATCTGTTTTTTTTTACTTTTTATAATTCGAAAATATCTTACATCTCCAAGTTTGAAAGTTTGAAATCAATAAATGTTTGTCCATCGTCTAAATTGATACTTGTGCGTTTATTCACACTGTTTCCCTCTGTAAATACACGCTTTCCAAATAAAGTTTATTCCACTCATCTAGCCTGTTTTCCCTTGGGAACATTTGTTGGATTGACTGCAGTGGGTGCCGTTCATCATCTACCCCATTTGTTTTACAGCCCATCGCAGCGATCCCACCCTGAAGTATGACGTGGTGTGAATTGTCGTTTCCACAGCCCTCGCATCGTTCGATTGGGTCGATGGGAAATTAAATAGATATAAAAATCAAACGACAACAGCTTCACTATGCGCCTTCTGCGGGGTGTGTTTTCGGTATCGACTCGAGTGCTTTCCCAGTCCGAGCATCACCCCTGCGGCGAGATGATGCGGCCACACAGAATGTGGGAGAGAACGCGTTCAAACAGAGCAGCTCAAGGGGGCTTCGGATGCACTTTCGGGCGTCAGTGGGCTTGGCTCGGAATGTGATGATGGTGCGCTATATATGTATATATATCGCACGAACGAATTAACCCATCACGGTGACCGAAGCGAACGCCATCGCCACGCTGGTGCAGCGGCGCAGACTTGCCAGCCAGCATGGGGGCTTTGGCCGTTCGGTTGCGCGATTTCGTAACACCGGTCTGCAGGCCTGAGACGCGTTTGCTGATCGATTTTTATCTAACCTCCCAAGCGTACTTCCCGATCCCTAAACAACACGAACCATTCATTTTGAAACCAGCAAACGGAGTGGGAAAAAAACCTCAGAAACCACCACTGCCAACTGAGTGAAAAGTAGTTATAAAATTAAATAAAACCACTGCACCGGTTACCGGAATGCATGCAAAAGCACACAGCAGCAAAAAAAAACGCACACACACACGGCGAGTAAAATCGTAGACATCACTTACAAGCGGCGTGCCCGATGCATCAGGCCCAGACGCAACGCGGGCTGACCTCCCGGTGTTTGGTCAGGCGGCGCGTCAAACATAGCGGCAGGAGCAACAAAAAAAAAATGGATACGTATCCACCGGTGCGCTGCGTTTAGATCCGAAGATCGTGCTCGGTAAATATGATGTTCGGCAAAATAAATGCATACAGGATTATTTGCCGTGTTTGCATAAATACACACACACACGCGCGCGGCATCCTTATGCATTCGCACGATGGGCACACCCTTCCCGGGCCGTTCCCCAGCGAGATGGATGAAGAAAGCGATGGAATTTTTGCATATTTCATATCGTTGCGGGGAGTTGCGTTGAATGATTTTCTCGCGCAAAATTATGCAACCGTTGTGGTGGCCTTTGCTCGAGATATTAATCGAACCGATAAAGGAGCGAATTTTCGATTTTTATTTCACGCCGGTCATTAAATCTTAATTAATACTCACATTCATGCGCTGTCACGAATCGATCAATCTTGTTCGCGTGCGCCAACGCGGCCGGACATTTATTGCCATTTATCGATAGCGGACGTACTAGTTCAACGGACTGATTAATCTTCATGTGTCAATTTATGGCTCCCCCTTTTACCCACCACGTTGTTGGATGGACTTGCCCGCGTTGATAACGAGGTTTAGGCGAGAATAAGAAGCAAAAGTCATGCAACCGATAAAGGGTAGGTTCGGTGGGATGTTTGCTTTAGTGCAAAGTCAACGACAGCAAATCGCGCCAGACAGCGTAGCGTCGCAGTTGTGACAAGCAGTGGAATGACTTTCGGGGTTTGTTTACATTTTTTGTAATTACATTTTTCTTTTTTTCTCAGCTGTTTTGTTTAGTATTGCTACCTTCATTGGCAATAGTAATAATTTGTTTTCTCACTATTCCTTTCATTATCATTTCACTATTCTACTACTTCCACTTTTTCACTATGTTTCATAAGATTTTCGTTTTTTTCTGAAAGAAATCGATCAATGCTATCATAAACTATGGCCAGACCCTTCCTTATCAATTAAAACAAAAGTATTTTAATTAAATTATTTCTGTTACAAGCACATTTTTTCTCTAAAGGTTTTTTCTCTTCCTTTCTTTTGATTACATCTTCAAACGCTGGTATGCGCATGCGAAGGAGCCAATTATACTTTCCAAGCAGACATTTAATCCCTGCTACTTAAACACGCTTTAGCATAACTTGCCAGATAACACCTAAATCACAATTAAATCACTTACAGTGCGATATGAATCGCTTCTGTTGTGTCCGGCTCCAGATGTCCGGAAGGTACCAACGTCCAGAAGCGCGACGAGTACTTTCCCGGCAGCATCTTCTTCATCCGATGCACTTGCTCGTCTGATTACGGCCAGACGGTGCAAACCATCCCGCCTCCATCCTACGGGCAGGATTTATAATCTCCTCTTGTGATCCAAATCTGGATGCGCTGTTTTTTTGTTTCTTTCTTCAACTCTTTTGAGCAAGCCTCGTCTTCTCCCGCACACGAGCTCGTCGCTCGGGCGGCGTGCGTGTACGGCGGTAAGTAAGCTAATAAATTGAAACCGTACCTTCCCGGCAACGGGTCACCTTTCCAACCCGGGGCGGCCACCTTTCGGTGGCAGCGACCTCGGTGGCAGACTGCTCCGTTCGGCGTCCGTCCGCACCATTAATCAGTTCAGTTTTGATAATTTTGTTTACACATTTTCCGCATACATCCCGGGCCCTGTGGCGGGTTATTTAATGCCCTTGCCGGCGGGGACGATGACAACGGCTGAAATGGTCACCCGGGACAGGGCAAGTACGAGATAAGGCCCGCCCCTAGCGGGCGCGCGCGCGCCCGCACGACACACGAGTGCAAAAAGTGTAATTGAGAATCTCCGGTGGTCACTGTCGCCGCCGGGCTGGAGGTGTCGCCCGGGCCACGTTCGGCCCGGTGCTGCGGATGCAATATGATCACCCTAAAAGCGCACGGTGTACGATCACTTGACATCAAAATGCTTTTAATTAATTAGCGTTTAGGGTAGCCGGGCGGCAATCGGGTTCCGCGTGTGCATGTCGGCTACGGGTACCCGGGGCACCGGGTACGCACACCGGAGCAGCCGCCCGCGAATCGTCCCGCTGTGGCTGTGGTAGTCACCGACTAGGCGCAAAAGTCAACGACAGCAAATCGCGCCAGACAGCGTAGCGTCGCAGTTGTGACAAGCAGTGGAATGACTTTCGGGGTTTGTTTTACTTTTTTTTGTAATTACATTTCTCTTTTTTCTCAGCTGTTTTGTTTAGTATTGCTACCTTAATTGGCAATATTAAGAATTTGTTTTCTCACTATTCCTTTCATTATCATTTCAATAATCTACTACTTCCACTTTTTCACTATGTTTCATAAGATTTTCGTTTTATTCTGAAAGAAAATGATCAATGCTATCATAAAGTATGACCAGACCTTTCCTTAGCAATTAAAACAAAAGTATTTTAATTAAATTATTTCGGTTACAAGCACATAACTAAAGGTTTTTTTCTCTTCCTTTCTTTTGATTACATCTTCAAACGCTGGAATGCGCACGCGTATGAGCCAATTATACTTCACAAGCAGACATTTAATCCCTGCTACTTAAACACGCTTTAGCATAACTTGCCAGATAACAGCTAAATCACAATTAAATCACTTACAGTGCGATATGAATCGCTTCTGTTGTGTCCGGCTCCAGATGTCCGGAAGGTACCAACAATTACGCGTAGCTTGAGAAGGCAATGTTTCGTATGTGGTTGTCACAGCTATTGGTTTGCTGTTAGTTAAGATGTTTGTACAATGACATGTCGTTTATAGCTGGAATGTTGGCGTGTTTACTACTGACACCGAATGACCATAAGAACATACACATACATTGAAACATCCTTACCTCCATATTTCCTATACTCAATTTCCAGTGCTAGAGACTCTTCAAAGTCTTCAAGGTTTTGGATGAAATTGTAGACATGTCGAAGTCTTGAAAACCGCAGTACAATGTTGTCCGGTTACCTTGCTACCCACAAACACTGCCTGCGAAACGATCCAACCCATCCCGATCGATATAATTAAGATCGTGACCTGTCATCGTCGTCGCAGACCGCCGACCGCGCGAGGGACCATGATTCCAACCCCCAGTCCACATTCCGCCGCATTTCGGGCGAGACCCAAATATCTCCCCGGACCTGCACGACATGCGCGCTGCAACTGTGACCGGGGAAGGCGCGGAACTTTCCCAGGACCCACGGCACCCAAAACGCACACGGGATGCGATTGCGCATCGATTAATCTCGGTGTGAACTCGGGCCACATGGCCGACCTCCCCGGTCGCGACGCGATGTGGGAACCGGTGCGAGTGCGAGAGTGATCTACTTTCCGATACCGACGCCAGGGGACACGCTGGACAGAACGTGCCGTGTGGATGGACCGGACGACGAATTATGATGATCAATTATGCAAAACGCGCCCGATCAGGAGGAGATCGGGCCGGCTGCTCCCGTAGATTAGTGTCAGACGCGTGTCCAACCGACGAGTTTTCAAGCGGGTCCCACCGCGGAGCATCGTGGAGCAGCCGGCCGACGAAAGTATTGTCGTCGACGGTATGTCGGTGTCAAATTTCTGTTCGATTTCGATAGCGCGCCCCCTGATAGGTTTCGTGGGAACTTTGGGGAGTGATTAATGCTCAGTAACTCCGGTCGGGTTTGGCTTGGTAGCGGGAAAGTGATACAGTTTAGCTTTTAATAGCCGGATGACTGAGCGGGGAGTGATTGGTTTGGAAGTGGACATCAAAATATTGACCAACCTCAAATCGGTACTTCCCAAGCAGAACCTTGGGATACTCTTTTCAGAACCAGGTTCTTAAGACTATCCCTTGCACATTCCGATTCCTTCCCGGAATCGCGATTTCAAAGCCAAACTCAACAACAACAAAAAAGCCCCCCAGCCCTGCTCGAGCGCCACGCGAACACGATCATAAATCAAATTTGCCAGAAGCGACATAATCTCCGGCCCCTGGGTGGGTTAATGGGGTGGGTCGCGTGTACGCGCGCCGGTCGTATATTTGTTTACTAATTAAACAGCCCAGCACTAACCGCGGGCCGGCGCACGGGCAGACTTCGGTGGAGCAATCATGCTCGTGTTAGATAGCGCGCCACCACCGTCAGATTAGCGCGGGTTGACCGCCGGGCCGGCCGTGCTATCACGGCTAATCAATTGACACATTTGAAATCGGTGCGCAATCGGTGCGCCGCGGTGGATATCTAATTTATACGGCGAGTATTTATCATTGCCGGGCACGCAATTGAACCGTGTGCGTTGATCAACCGGCCCACGGGCACGGTGATAAATGTGTATGCAAATATTGTAAAAAAAAAAACGTTGGTGGCAATCTGCGGGCAAAGAGGAATGACTCCGCGGTGCGATCGATTTGTTCGACCACCCGGAATCGAACTTCCTTGGAAAAATACGGTGACCACACCTCCGTTGGGTGTGGTCGTGCCTGCAACCGTGTCTCGTGGCTTTATTTGGCGGCACGCGTCGGGGTGTTAATTAAATTGACCAAATTTTCGTATAAGGACACGTGGCGCCTAGCCCACTGACTCACTGCGTAGGGGGTTCTCCCGAGAGGGTCTCTGTTTGACCGTTGGATCATCAGTAACGATGCGGTAGTTGACTTGTGTTGACGATGTGTCATAAAAGCAATTTTATACATTTTCCATTTGCTGGTGGTGATTGTAATCTTTTTGTAAGCTGTATTTTTATCACACGAACTCCGTACGGCTGCACTTACTCGGAGTGGACGGTAGTGTTTAGCTTCTTCAGCTCCTCCGCGACCTTCTCCGGCCCTTCGTAGACGTTACCGCGCAACAGATAGGCGTAGTCGGCCGAACGCAGCTCGTGGAAATCGAACGCTCTCTTGAAGTCCTCCTTTATCGTGCTGTTCATCAGGCAGGAGTAGTAGTCGTACGCCGTCCTTCCACGACAGCCCGCCAGAACCGAATACACTTCCGGTTCCAAATCGCCCTTATTGATCAGATTGTAATCACGCACAACCTCATCCACCTACGAACGACGCCAGGGGACACGCTGGACAGAACGTGCCGTGTGGATGGACCGGACGACGAATTATGATGATCAATTATGCAAAACGCGCCCGATCAGGAGGAGATCGGGCCGGCTGCTCCCGGAGATTAGTGTCAGACGCGTGTCCAACCGACGAGTTTTCAAGCGGGTCCCACCGCGGAGCATCGTGGAGCAGCCGGCCGACGAAAGTATTGTCGTCGACGGTATGTCGGTGTCAAATTTCTGTTCGATTTCGATAGCGCGCCCCCTGATAGGTTTCGTGGGAACTTTGGGGAGTGATTAATGCTCAGTAACTCCGGTCGGGTTTGGCTTGGTAGCGGGAAAGTGATACAGTTTAGCTTTTAATAGCCGGATGACTGAGCGGGGAGTGATTGGTTTGGAAGTGGACATCAAAATATTGACCAACCTCAAATCGGTACTTCCCAAGCAGAACCTTGGGATACTCTTTTCAGAACCAGGTTCTTAAGACTATCCCTTGCACATTCCGATTCCTTCCCGGAATCGCGATTTCAAAGCCAAACTCGCAACAACAAAAAAGCCCCCAGCCCTGCTCGAGCGCCACGCGAACACGATCATAAATCAAATTTGCCAGAAGCGACATAATCTCCGGCCCCTGGGTGGGTTAATGGGGTGGGTCGCGTGTACGCGCGCCGGTCGTATATTTGTTTACTAATTAAACAGCCCAGCACTAACCGCGGGCCGGCGCACGGGCAGACTTCGGTGGAGCAATCATGCTCGTGTTAGATAGCGCGCCACCACCGTCAGATTAGCGCGGGTTGACCGCCGGGCCGGCCGTGCTATCACGGCTAATCAATTGACACATTTGAAATCGGTGCGCAATCGGTGCGCCGCGGTGGATATCTAATTTATACGGCGAGTATTTATCATTGCCGGGCACGCAATTGAACCGTGTGCGTTGATCAACCGGCCCACGGGCACGGTGATAAATGTGTATGCAAATATTACAAAAAAAAACGTTGGTGGCAATCTGCGAGCGTAGAGGAATGACTCCGCGGTGCGATCGATTTGTTCGACCACCCGGAATCGAACTTCCTTGGAAAAATACGGTGACCACACCTCCGTTGGGTGTGGTCGTGCCTGCAACCGTGTCTCGTGGCTTTATTTGGCGGCACGCGTCGGGGTGTTAATTAAATTGACCAAATTTTCGTATAAGGACACGTGGCGCCTAGCCCACTGACTCACTGCGTAGGGGGTTCTCCCGAGAGGGTCTCTGTTTGACCGTTGGATCATCAGTAACGATGCGGTAGTTGACTTGTGTTGACGATGTGTCATAAAAGCAATTTTATACATTTTCCATTTGCTGGTGGTGATTGTAATCTTTTTGTAAGCTGTATTTTTATCACACGAACTCCGTACGGCTGCACTTACTCGGAGTGGACGGTAGTGTTTAGCTTCTTCAGCTCCTCCGCGACCTTCTCCGGCCCTTCGTAGACGTTACCGCGCAACAGATAGGCGTAGTCGGCCGAACGCAGCTCGTGGAAATCGAACGCTCTCTTGAAGTCCTCCTTTATCGTGCTGTTCATCAGGCAGGAGTAGTAGTCGTACGCCGTCCTTCCACGACAGCCCGCCAGAACCGAATACACTTCCGGTTCCAAATCGCCCTTATTGATCAGATTGTAATCACGCACAACCTCATCCACCTACGAAGAAGCGTTATCATGAAGGTTCGTACAGCACAGAATTACTAAACCCAATCGGTACTACCTTAAGCCTGCCGTCGTCCATGTAGCGCAACCCGTGGAAGATACAATCGATTGCCTGCCTCAGTTCAGGGCTTTCCGCCAGCTCGTACCGCCGATCGCGCCGCATTTCCCCATTGTTCTTGCCGTTCCAGGCCCGCTTTTCACAGTACGCAAAGAACGACTCGCCCTTCTGCTTGATGTGCGGCATAGCGGCGTAGATCTTGGCAGCGCCCTCTACCGTGCCGTGATAGAGCTTGCGGGTGAGATTCACGAATTGGTTGTGCACCGGGACGTACGCGTTGTACACATCGATACAGCTGCCCGTTCCGGCATTGGCCTTTGCAAGTGCTTCACGGTATTGATTGACTTCACTCGATTTGGCGCCGGTCAGTGTCTGGAAGGCTGCGTGCTGAATGGAGACCCGCTTGGGCTGGATGCGCCGGGAATGGTTAGTTGAGATGCAGTTTGAAGATGCTTTTCGGCAATGTATAGTACCTTAAACTTCTTCTGCCGGTCATCGTACAGCTGCAATCCAGTCAGAACGCACTCCACGTAGCATTGAGTGATAGTATCATTTGGCTCCAATTTCCATGCGTTCCAGGCTTGTAGATAGATTGCTTTATTAGAACCGGCTGGAAGGTGATCCTCATAGCACCGTTTGTACACGTACAGTGTCTGCTCTGGATCCAGAGCTTTCCAAGACTGTTTCTCCTGAGAATAAATCACTTTCATTTAGTCAACTCTAGTGTGCAGAGAGCATCGTATTCCTACTTGACCAAGTACGAGAGCCAAAACTGAAAACAACAATGTCACTTTGATCATTTTAACACCTTCTGGTACACTACACCGTGCTACACTCTGCTGAGAGCATGTCCGAGCGATTCTTATATAGTAAGAAGTATCTCGATCAGGCATCTGTTTGGGCAGGTGTTGTAGCATTTATTTACTCACCCATCAGCTGATCACTCAACTGTCTTACGTGCTACGTACGAGTGGTATGCAGGGTGGAATCGCAAACAGCACAGGATTACATTACCATAATGAGGTAATGCTCGCATGCCTTCGCACTTGATTTACATGCATAATAAGCTGATGACAGATTTACAGCTCCACTGATTAATCTCTTACTCGCGATGTAGTCAGCGCCGATCGCTGATGAGAATGTCGGTAGTATTGAAGAGATTGTTGTGCCATTGTAATGAATATTTATGAACTTAGCCATTCTTTAACCTGAGAGAAAGGATAGCAAACAACTAAGGTTCTGCGTTAGTCTCTTATAGTACATCAGTCCAGAAGCTTACATCCTGACTCCGGGTTGGTGTTTGGAGGTTTTCAAGTGCTATTAGTCCACAATAAACTGATCTTGCCATGCTTAGTTTTCATCCTGGAAAAGCCACGAATATACATCTTTTTGGTACAGTTTCCGAAGCGACCGTTACAACTGAAACCCCGTGCAAAAATCACTTGCTTCCGTTACTGTAAGCCTCAGGCATAAACACAATGGAACACAAGCGGCAGTCGGAACTAATCCCGTCAAATCCTCTCGCATGCCACACGGCCACCCTGGGTAATCCTTGCCAAAAACAGGTTCCGCCAAATCGCAAACGCACTTTACACCGAAGCTAATTAAACGCTGCTCGCATGTGGAGGGTGGCGCCGCCTTGTCATTATCCTCCGCGTCCGGTGTAGCGTCGCCGTGCTGCAGCGAACACAAACACATGCGGAAGTAGTAAATCGTGGCAGGGGATGGTTCCGGTAATCAACCCCTAAATTAGACGGAAACTGTTTCTGAAAGGTGGCGAACGGTCAGGCGCACGTACGGGAAGCGACGGCGCGGCGCAGGGAGTGTGCCGACCGAAGCCAGGGGGAAAAAAGCATATTGAATTTCCGTAAAAACCTCCACCCAACCCGGACACCGTGACACGCAGACACACACCAGCTTACCAGAAGCGCGACGAGTACTTTCCCGGCAGCATCTTCTTCAACCGATGCACTTGCTCGTCTGATTACGGCCAGACGGTGCAAACCATCCCGCCTCCACCCTACGGGCAGGATTTATAATCTCCTCTTGTGATCCAAATCTGGATGCGCTGTTTTTTTGTTTCTTTCTTCAACTCTTTTGAGCAAGCCTCGTCTTCTCCCGCACACGAGCTCGTCGCTCGGGCGGCGTGCGTGTACGGCGGTAAGTAAGCTAATAAATTGAAACCGTACCTTCCCGGCAACGGGTCACCTTTCCAACCCGGGGCGGCCACCTTTCGGTGGCAGCGACCTCGGTGGCAGACTGCTCCGTTCGGCGTCCGTCCGCACCATTAATCAGTTCAGTTTTGATAATTTTGTTTACACATTTTCCGCATACATCCCGGGCCCTGTGGCGGGTTATTTAATGCCCTTGCCGGCGGGGACGATGACAACGGCTGAAATGGTCACCCGGGACAGGGCAAGTACGAGATAAGGCCCGCCCCTAGCGGGCGCGCGCGCGCCCGCACGACACACGAGTGCAAAAAGTGTAATTGAGAATCTCCGGTGGTCACTGTCGCCGCCGGGCTGGAGGTGTCGCCCGGGCCACGTTCGGCCCGGTGCTGCGGATGCAATATGATCACCCTAAAAGCGCACGGTGTACGATCACTTGACATCAAAATGCTTTTAATTAATTTGCGTTTAGGGTAGCCGGGCGGCAATCGGGTTCCGCGTGTGCATGTCGGCTTTGGGGACCCGGGGCACCGGGTACGCACACCGGAGCAGCCGCCCGCGAATCGTCCCGCTGTGGCTGTGGTAGTCACCGACTAGGCGCGCTGGAAACTGGATCCAAAGGGAACCCGGGCCCGGGCTGCCCGTGCCTGTCCAGAAGGTGCGGTCGCGTAATCCATTTATCACGCCTTCCCGGCTCTCCACCGAACGCCCAGGTGACGCTCCGATAGTGGACCCTCCTCGCATCGATCGCTCTTAGCCGGCAGCGCTCTTCCCTCGCGGGACAAAACCGGTTCCCGAATAAAGTGCCCACTCGGGGGTATCTCACTCGCATTGTTCTACCTGTCGTTGCGGTATCATAAGTGGTGTTCCGGTTCTGTGCGCTCGGACACCTTAGCTTAGGCCTGATGGCATCGTTCTCACGGCAAATTGATCAATTAGAAGTATCCAAAAATGTTCCCATCTCGCGAGGCGTCCCCACGGGGGCCACTGATCCCGTCGATCGATCGCTGACATTGATCCCGGAGAACCATTCCACTTGTTCGGCTGAGTCGCACCAAGAAACGCACCCGGGATGGCGATAGCTCTCACAGAGCTTTTCAGAAAAACAGTGACTCATTGGATGGGAACTTGTTTTTGGGATTAGCGAAAATGACGTTGCAAGCCGTTTTTTGAAGTTGGCACACATTCGGAAGACAGTTTATGCACGCTTCACTAATCCAATTACGCGTAGCTTGAGAAGGCAATGTTTCGTATGTGGTTGTCACAGCTATTGGTTTGCTGTTAGTTAAGATGTTTGTACATTGACATGCCGTTTATAGCTGGAATGTTGGCGTGTTTACTACTGAAACCGAATGACCATAAGAACATACACGTACATTGAAACATCCTTACCTCCATATTTCCTATATTCAATTTCCAGTGCTAGAGACACTTTAAAGTCTTCAAGGTTTTGGATGAAATTGTAGACATGTCGAAGTCTTGGAAACCGCAGTACAATGTTGTCCGGTTACCTTGCTACCCACAAACACTGCCTGCGAAACGATCCAACCCATCCCGATCGATATAATTAAGATCGTGACCTGTCATCGTCGTCGCAGACCGCCGACCGCGCGAGGGACCATGATTCCAACCCCCAGTCCACATTCCGCCGCATTTCGGGCGAGACCCAAATATCTCCCCGGACCTGCACGACATGCGCGCTGCAACTGTGACCGGGGAAGGCGCGGAACTTTCCCAGGACCCACGGCACCCAAAACGCACACGGGATGCGATTGCGCATCGATTAATCTCGGTGTGAACTCGGGCCACATGGCCGACCTCCCCGGTCGCGACGCGATGTGGGAACCGGTGCGAGTGCGAGAGTGATCTACTTTCCGATACCGACGCCAGGGGACACGCTGGACAGAACGTGCCGTGTGGATGGACCGGACGACGAATTATGATGATCAATTATGCAAAACGCGCCCGATCAGGAGGAGATCGGGCCGGCTGCTCCCGTAGATTAGTGTCAGACGCGTGTCCAACCGACGAGTTTTCAAGCGGGTCCCACCGTGGAGCATCGTGGAGCAACCGGCCGACGAAAGTATTGTCGTCGACGGTATGTCGGTGTCAAATTTCTGTTCGATTTCGATAGCGCGCCCCCTGATAGGTTTCGTGGGAACTTTGGGGAGTGATTAATGCTCCGTAATTCCGGTCCGGTTTGGCTTGGTAGCGGGAAAGTGATACAGTTTAGCTTTTAATAGCCGGATGACTGAGCGGGGAGTGATTGGTTTGGAAGTGGACATCAAAATATTGACCAACCTCAAATCGGTACTTCCCAAGCAGAACCTTGGGATACTCCTTTCAGAACCAGATTCTTAAGACTATCCCTTGCACATTCCGATTCCTTCCCGGAATCGCGATTTCAAAGCCAAACTCAACAACAACAAAAAAGCCCCCCAGCCCTGCTCGAGCGCCACGCGAACACGATCATAAATCAAATTTGCCAGAAGCGACATAATCTCCGGCCCCTGGGTGGGTTAATGGGGTGGGTCGCGTGTACGCGCGCCGGTCGTATATTTGTTTACTAATTAAACAGCCCAGCACTAACCGCGGGCCGGCGCACGGGCAGACTTCGGTGGAGCAATCATGCTCGTGTTAGATAGCGCGCCACCACCGTCAGATTAGCGCGGGTTGACCGCCGGGCCGGCCGTGCTATCACGGCTAATCAATTGACACATTTGAAATCGGTGCGCAATCGGTGCGCCGCGGTGGATATCTAATTTATACGGCGAGTATTTATCATTGCCGGGCACGCAATTGAACCGTGTGCGTTGATCAACCGGCCCACGGGCACGGTGATAAATGTGTATGCAAATATTGTAAAAAAAAAAACGTTGGTGGCAATCTGCGGGCAAAGAGGAATGACTCCGCGGTGCGATCGATTTGTTCGACCACCCGGAATCGAACTTCCTTGGAAAAATACGGTGACCACACCTCCGTTGGGTGTGGTCGTGCCTGCAACCGTGTCTCGTGGCTTTATTTGGCGGCACGCGTCGGGGTGTTAATTAAATTGACCAAATTTTCGTATAAGGACACGTGGCGCCTAGCCCACTGACTCACTGCGTAGGGGGTTCTCCCGAGAGGGTCTCTGTTTGACCGTTGGATCATCAGTAACGATGCGGTAGTTGACTTGTGTTGACGATGTGTCATAAAAGCAATTTTATACATTTTCCATTTGCTGGTGGTGATTGTAATCTTTTTGTAAGCTGTATTTTTATCACACGAACTCCGTACGGCTGCACTTACTCGGAGTGGACGGTAGTGTTTAGCTTCTTCAGCTCCTCCGCGACCTTCTCCGGCCCTTCGTAGACGTTACCGCGCAACAGATAGGCGTAGTCGGCCGAACGCAGCTCGTGGAAATCGAACGCTCTCTTGAAGTCCTCCTTTATCGTGCTGTTCATCAGGCAGGAGTAGTAGTCGTACGCCGTCCTTCCACGACAGCCCGCCAGAACCGAATACACTTCCGGTTCCAAATCGCCCTTATTGATCAGATTGAAATCACGCACAACCTCATCCACCTACGAAGAAGCGTTATCAGGAAGGTTCGTGCAGAACAGAATTACTAAACCCAATCGGTACTACCTTAAGCCTGCCGTCGTCCATGTAGCGCAACCCGTGGAAGATACAATCGATTGCCTGCCTCAGTTCAGGGCTTTCCGCCAGCTCGTACCGCCGATCGCGCCGCATTTCCCCATTGTTCTTGCCGTTCCAGGCCCGCTTTTCACAGTACGCAAAGAACGACTCGCCCTTCTGCTTGATGTGCGGCATAGCGGCGTAGATCTTGGCAGCGCCCTCTACCGTGCCGTGATAGAGCTTGCGGGTGAGATTCACGAATTGGTTGTGCACCGGGACGTACGCGTTGTACACATCGATACAGCTGCCCGTTCCGGCATTGGCCTTTGCAAGTGCTTCACGGTATTGATTGACTTCACTCGATTTGGCGCCGGTCAGTGTCTGGAAGGCTGCGTGCTGAATGGAGACCCGCTTGGGCTGGATGCGGCGGGAACGGTTAGTTGAGATGCAGTTTGAAGATGCTTTTCGGCAATGTGTAGTACCTTAAACTTCTTCTGCCGGTCATCGTACAGCTGCAATCCAGTCAGAGCGCACTCCACGTAGCATTGAGTGATAGTATCATTTGGCTCCAATTTCCATGCGTTCCAGGCTTGTAGATAGATTGCTTTATTAGAACCGGCTGGAAGGTGATCCTCATAGCACCGTTTGTACACGTACAGTGTCTGCTCTGGATCCAGAGCTTTCCAAGACTGTTTCTCCTGAGAATAAATCACTTTCATTTAGTCAACTCTAGTGTGCAGAGAGCATCGTATTCCTACTTGACCAAGTACGAGAGCCAAAACTGAAAACAACAATGTCACTTTGATCATTTTAACACCTTCTGGTACACTACACCGTGCTACACTCTGCTGAGAGCATGTCCGAGCGATTCTTATATAGTAAGAAGTATCTCGATCAGGCATCTGTTTGGGCAGGTGTTGTAGCATTTATTTACTCACCCATCAGCTGATCACTCAACTGTCTTACGTGCTACGTACGAGTGGTATGCAGGGTGGAATCGCAAACAGCACAGGATTACATTACCATAATGAGGTAATGCTCGCATGCCTTCGCACTTGATTTACATGCATAATAAGCTGATGACAGATTTACAGCTCCACTGATTAATCTCTTACTCGCGATGTAGTCAGCGTCGTTCGCTGATGAGAATGTCGGCAACATTGGAGAGATTGTTGTGCCATTGTAATGAATATTTATGAACTTAGCCATTCTTTAACCTGAGAGAAAGGATAGCAAACAACTAAGGTTCTGCGTTAGTCTCTTATAGTACATCAGTCAAGAAGTTTACATCCTGACTCCGGGTTGGTGTTTGGAGGCTTTCAAGTGATATTAGTCCACAATAAACTAAGCTGGCCATGTTTAGTTTTCATCCTGAAAAAGCCACGAATATGCATCTTTTTGGTACAGTTTCCGAAGCGACCGTTACAACTGAAAACCCGTGCAAAAATCACTTGCTTCCGTTACTGTAAGCCTCAGGCACAAACACAATGGAACACAAGCGGCAGTCGGAACTAATCCCGTCAAATCCTCTCGCATGCCACACGGCCACCCTGGGTAATCCTTGCCAAAAACAGGTTCCGCCAAATCGCAAGCGCACTTTACACCGAAGCTAATTAAACGCTGCTCGCATGTGGAGGGTGGCGCCGCCTTGTCATTATCCTCCGCGTCCGGGGTAGCGTCGCCGTGCTGCAGCGAACACATGCGGAAGTAGTAAATCGTGGCAGGGGATGGTTCCGGTAATCAACCCCTAAATTAGACGGAAACTGTTTCTGAAAGGTGGCGAACGGTCAGGCGCACGTACGGGAAGCGACGTCGCGGCGCAGGGAGTGTGCCGACCGAAACCAGGGGGAAAAAAGCATATTGAATTTCCGTAAAAACCTCCACCCAACCCGGACACCGTGACACGCAGACACACACCAGCTTTATCGCGGGAAATCAGCTTTATGATGATGATGATGATGTTTTCAAGCTTAGGGGTTGATGTTTCATTCCACTTACGTGAGAAATTATTCCCGAATGGTCCCACGGGATGACTCTTTCGGATTAATTGGACATTGAATGACTTGTTCGCGGGAGTATGATGACGAATGTGGAAGCAAATGGAATCGTTTCATAGGTAAATTTAGGACATGATTGATTGCTTACGTATTTAGGGATGTGAGAAATGAATTCCACTATTTTAAGTCTTGTTTTGCCACCTTTTAGTATTGATAGTCAACTAGCTTCTTTGGATTTGCGATTGCATTTTTTTAAGGTTATGAATCATGTCAGTGATAACTTTTTTTCAACATCTTGTTGAAAAACGACTAAAAGATTTCTGCAAGTACTACCAAATATGTTGTCTGCGAGTTTGCTTCAACCACCTCAACGCTACCAAATCAACCACTTATCTCCACCGGCCCTGGAACCTGCTTCAGATGTAACCGATCTCTTCCACAAACCACCGGCTGATTGGGCAACAGAGCACCTTCTGCACTCTCACGCGCTCGTTCCAGCGAACAATAACGATTTCGTGCCGTACCGAAAGTGGTTTACCGTGTTACCATGCTAATGTTCCGCTGTTACAATTTATTTGGCACCCGTGGAATGGGTTGGAAAAATCTCCCCGTTGCTGGGTCGAGAGTCTGGCAGCACCAGACATCGCGTTCTGGTGCATCTTTTGCCGTGACAAATTAGTATCACCATGTAGAGCCCTGTGTTGCGGATTCGGACGCGAACAGAGCCCGATCTAAATCAATCGGGCCGGCGTGATCCACCGCTTAGTGTGTTAGTGCAACGCGATCCACGGCTGCGGTAATTGATAATCGCGCTGATGTCTCTATATTATTATGTCACGATCGTACCGTGCCGTGAGGATGATGCGGAAGAATTGTATCATCGCGTTACACGTTAACTCCCCAACCCGCGTTTGTAACCCGCGCCCGGGTGATGTCATTTCGTTTCGCTAGATTTCCTGAGAACTTTTCCGCCGAACGTCCCAAACGGGCGTTGCAAAATGGCTTAATTACCGCCCATTTCTCAGCTGCCGATGCGAGAGTTCGTACGGCTAATGGCAACACGGTGCGGGAAACACGACAACAACAGCAACACAAAAAAATCGGAAACATGAAAGTAATGTAAAGCCCCACCAGAAACGGATTGAGCGGTTCGGTCGGCTACCCCGGGACGTTGGAGGAGAGTTTTGCAACCTCGCGCTGAAAGCACACGGGGCGGTTGCTGGCAAACGGCAAAACACAACACACATAGTCCCGACGTCGGAACACAACAGCCGCAAGAACATGGCATTATTGACCGATTAAGCGCTAATATAGATTTTACGATTTCGATTGTGCCCGTCCGGAGGGAAGCGGGAAGGCGGAGACGTTTGCCCGGGGAAACCGCCGGTCCAACCGGTGATCTTTCCACGACCCTTGACCACAGCCCGCCAAGGCGCGGGAAACGAAAACAGCACAGATCACAACAACACAACGGATCGGAGTTGTCGGCGCGATTCTATCGGCACAAGCTCGCACACAATTAGAATCTATTATCGATTAATTTGTGAGCACTCCTTGGGTCGGTCCGTTTCCTGCCGCGATGTTTTGTTTCCTGCCGGCCCAGAGGGCGTTTTGGCTGTTGGGATCAGTTTCGCAATTGTGATTTATTTCCTATTATAAGCCCTAATGGTGGCGGGGTCGGTCGTATTTAATCTCGATCATTTAAATACATCAATCGAGCTCAGGTTCCCCCAAATGTCGTCCAGTGAATCACTCCTTTCGGAGGCGGCTATCCACAAACCTACTTCGAACGAGCCGCCACCAAGACCTACTTCGATCGGGCCGCGCGACAGGTACCTCACGATAGTAATCGACAGAAAATTACGTGTCTCCACCCGCAACTGCACCCGGATCGGATTGGAGCCAAGATAGATGTGATTCGTGCGCGATAAAAGCTCCACATGAGCGCCGGTCGATTGCTATCTTCCAGCTGGAAACTTGTTCACCGGACGCAGCCCAGCCCTGCTGCGGCTTACGGTTTTGAGAACACGGGAAATTTGTTGCACTCGCGCCCTCGCCCTGTTCGCATGCTAATCGCCCGCTAACCTTTCCGTTCGCAAATGAAGGCCGACAGACACACGTACGCCGGAAAAGCGGGAGTTAGTGTGCGCTCTGAAACCAAAATCACGGCGAAATAGCCCCAACCCAGCGAGTAGCAGGTACTTTATGGCTAATTTTATCTTAATTCGATTCCGGAGATACAAATAAATAAACGTTGCTAGCGAGTTCGGGGCGTTCTCCTGTGCCCGAGATCAACTGTGGCTTTTGGCAGTTGATGGCGCTTAGTGCATTGGAAACGAGAGTGAACGAGGGCGACATCTAGCGGCTTTTTTTTTTGTTGAAAACCGGTTGAACCGAATACGCTATCAGAAACGCGTCTGCGGGCAAACCGTCAGATGTTGAATGTGACAACGACAGAAACGGTGTGGCAGCGGCAGCGTACTATTTTGGAGCAAACGATCCTTTGCGGACGTACCGGGCAGCGAGTCCCCGGCCACATTACCTATCCAACCCAGAACCGGAGCAATAATCATAAACCTAACCCACCTCCGGTCTGGGTCTCTTTCGCAGCCCGCAGCACGCTTTTTTCCCCACTGTCGATCATGCTGTCCGTCCGTCCGGCCAGATGGAAAGCGTGTGTTTACTTTATGCCGCTTTGAGTCGCGAAAAAGCCCGCCCGCGGGTCGGGTTCTGTGAGTAGACGACGGAAGGGGGAGCAAAACACGTGGAAACGTTATTAAACAACAATAAAGCTTGCGTGGCGCGTGTGGAGCAAATGGAAGCGGTTGGGGGTGGGCAGTGCGCGATTTGTGGCGTACGATACCTGCTGCCACGCGATGTCTTTTGGGGGGTTCACTTGGACCGTGTTTTGCTTGTAATTAGGTAAGTTCGTTGTTCCACCCGGTGTGTGTGTGTGCCGGGACATGATCCGCGACGGCTGGTGGCTTCTAGGACGGGGTGGAAAATCGATTTGTAAAGTCACCGTTGTACGATGGCGGTCGACGGACGACGGCAGCGACTTGCCCTGAAGCTGGATAGGAGCCTGTCAGCTTCGGATGACGGTTTGTTTACATCTACAAGTTGAGTACGGACGACGAACTGGATCACAGGCTTATCGTGAGGCGCGATCTACCGATGCTGATGGAAAACGAAATGCATGATGACTCATTCCAGCTTCGTATCTTTTGCGATTCCTCCTTTTTCGAAACCGATGAGCTCCTTGTGCATCTCCTTCGCGTATCCTCTTATACGATCGTGATCTTTCATCGGTTCGGAGCGATAAAAAACGAACCTAGCAAGCGTACTACAATGTAGTTATTATCACGTCCCCGGCCAGCCCCGTCTGGGCAAGGCACTGGTGACCTAAAATTCATGCGTTACCGATCACAAATTTATGACCGGCCGGGGTCGCAGAAGCGCAAGTGGTGCGCGCACGATCAGCTGAAAGAAAGTCACGCACGCCGGTGACCTCCTCAAAAAAAAAAAGAAGCAACATAGCTCGGAGCCGAAAATTTCACCCGAAACCTGTGCGAAATTCGATTTTAATTAAATCAATTCCAAAATGTCAGCATTCTGCCGGTTTCCCTCGCCGGGCGGGATCAGCCGAGAATCTCAAGGATGAACGTGCCCCGGATGGAAGCGAGGATGCAAGCGGTTCGGGGGGGTTTTTTTGTAGTTGCTTGGTTGGTTGCTTTTTGACTCGCTGCGTGCGTACGTGCGCCCATTACACGTTGGAGAAAAATGTGTCCAAAAATGTATAATTTCTAAGTAATTGCTGCAACAATCAGCAGCAAGCAGCAGTTCTAAGAAATAAATGAAAAAGGCAAGAAAAGTACAATAAATATTAAACAAGCAATGCAAACTTAGTGAAAAAGATGGTTAAAAGTCTAAATAGTTAATAGAATTAAAAAATCTACAAGAAAACACAAGAAAATAAAAATTGTTTCCTAAGTTTAACTGATCATGACGATTTGAAATAAATTATGTTCATCTTTCACCTAAACTTTACCAGCAAAATAAAATGAAATATGAAAACATTTATGTTGATAAATTATAAACAATCCCCACTGTGCGTTACGAGAACAAAACAAAACAAAAAACTCGACGCGATAAAAGTTTGATTGAGTTTTTTTTCATACGAAAGGGAAGTTTAAAACAAAAACTGAACAAAAACAAACCCCAAAGCAAAAAATGGCACAGATTATGTTCCAGATGAGATAAAGTTTCACCTACCTATGGGAGCAAAAACCAAAAAAAGACGACAAAAAAAACGGTAGGAGGAGTAAGACAAAATAAGGACAAAATGGCAACATGATATCGGATTGATGCTTTATATGGTAATTTCAACGCAATATCAACCGATAAACCGTAAAGATAAACCACCCCCGATAGTGCACACACACGCACACTTTCGAGGTCTCGATTCGCCCGGAACGCTATAAGCAGATAAGATAATCCGAACCGTTAAATTTCCGATTTTATGCAGTGAAAATTGGTACCATTATCCGCTGGTTTTGGGCTCGATAATACACCACTTACGGTGCGCGGGTTGTTCGTTCTTGTGGAGCCCGCAGCACCCCGCGAAACGCTGCACCGTGGGTGGAAGGAATTTCTCCCGTTGATGAGCAATTTGGCAACAAAACACTTTTCGGTGAAATCCGGACCCCGATGAAGGCGGATCTAGTCGCAGCGTTCGCGTTCCTCGTTTCGCGGGTTTTGGGAGAAGAAGGCAAACGCAAAGAAATGGCAAATATTTGGACGTATCTCTGCTTATCCCATTTATCATCCCGTGGGGTTCTGTTCGCCTCACGTTAAGCAAACGGGGGGTTCGTCGTCTACAGCCGCAAAGTAAATCGTTCGTCGGTGAAAAGACCGCCAATTTCACTCTCATCGACTTTGACACATTACTCACGCAGGCACGAATTGATATGTAGCGCAGATAGTGCCGTGCGTGCGCACCCAATTCCGCCCGATATATTCGGGATGATCGGCGCAAAAGTCAACATCATCCATCTCGCGGCCGCGACGCGATCGGTCGCGCCGGAAGATGAACGATGCCGTTGCACTTTGCGTCCGAGGAATGCAGCGAGAGCCGTCTCCTTTGACCTCCCGTGCGCTGCACGGTCAATAATTACCGCCCGTTTTTATGCCGTTTCGATGGCCGGGCCACGGTACCACCGGTGCGCGCCGTTTTGCAACCGGAGCTGACAACCGAATAATATGTGTAACATTTAAGATTGTAAACAACCGGTTGCACCCAACCATCGCTGGCCTGGCCGCGATCTGTCCGCGGTGATAAATGATCGACCTCGCCCCGCTCGGTGCCCGTTGCTGGCTGGGTTCGCATACACGCCGGTTGGCTCCTCACGGGGCCAATTGAAGCCGATTTACATAATGCCACTTGTGGAGTTCCGGTTTGCGAAGCATAATGTCCGTGTTATGTGTGCGCGCGCGCACGCATTTGATTGAGATGACGGATTGTGGGTTTTTTTTTATGCTGTCGGTTGTTGTTGACGATAACAGGCTGGTCTGCACTTGAGAGATGAGATTTGAGGCAGCACGTGGCACGGGTTTAATCGATTTTCGGGAAAGAGCGCGTGAGAGACGCCGGCCGAGATTTGGTGGTTAGATTTCGTGGAAAACGTGCACCGTGAGAAGGGGTTGCACGTTTGAAAGGGGAAGAAAACATCGTGCAGTTTACTTCGTTAGGTGGTAAATGAAGAGGTCGACTTGAGGAACTAAACAAGACCTGGAGATGAGTGTTTGGTGAGCTCATTAATCACTTGCTTGTTAATTGTTGATATTAGCCAAGCTAAAGATCTCACCGGCCAGATCCTTGAGGGTGAGCATCATCCTTTCTCTAGCGGATTTCGAATTTTGACGGAAAATTTACATATTTAGCAGAAGAACAGATGAGCTTACTGACAAAGCAATTAGTTTCTAATTTCATTCAGAGCTGTCTTAATCGTTTTGACTCTTCTGACACATGACTCCTGTGCAGTAGACAATCCATGAGTATATGTGAAACTAAATGCTTCCTCACCAAATCACGATTTACTCGCGTGCCCTTCGTGGTGGCCTTTTCCAGCCCTTTCTCTTGTTTTACGACCCATTCATGCAGGGTTCGTCACTTGCTCCACCAAGCGCTTTCCACCGGTTGATGTCACCGACCACCGAACACCGACAGGTTCAAGGGTGCGGAAAAGCCGATCGATCGATCATCACGCTGCGCTGCGCGATTCCAAACAGTATGTGGCAACAATTTAACCTACATCTTGTTAATGTTGTTTTTGTTTAGCTTTCTGGAGCAAACCACCGATCACGCTCAAGAAATGGCAGCCGATAGACATCCCGAACTGCTCCAGTTTATGTTGTGCGCTGTTCGCGGCACAACTTTTATTAATTAAAACAGAACATCTACCCGCGCGTGAGGCTGCCGGGGGGCCAAACCAAACTCCCCGGCGGCACCATAAATGCCGTCGTTTGCGGCACCAAACTGAATCGATCGCCATTTAATTAGATGAGTGCGCCGTGGAGGAGTGTGACAAGCCCCGGGCCGGAGTGTGTGGGAGGTGTTGTGTACGAAATTCGAAACAACGTCGACAATTTGGGGCACGTGTAGCCCGCGCGAGCAACTTAATTTGCCGAGTACCCCGGTAACTGCGCTTGTACGTCGCTCTCCAGAAACGTGTAATAAGATGTCGCCGCTGCCGCCCAGCGAACCTCTGCTGGAATTCGGAAATTACCGCAAAAAGTGCGCCGCCACTACTGATTTCATCACATCATTTTGTTCCCCCCGTCCGTTCGAAGCAGTTCGAACCCGACACGGCCCGCATTTAGTCGTCGGACAAGCTTCTGCGCCCCGGCTGCGAAATGTCAAACTCGGCTGCAAGTGTCGCGCTCGGGACGTGAGGCGGAAGAATTCGCGAAACGCTCGAGCACGTGCTAGCGATTGTGAAATGAAACGCACTCCGACATTACCTCCCTAGTGGAACTGGTGCGCACAGAGAGAGAGAGAAAAAAAAACACGAAAGCCTAACGATCCAATCCGAGTTGTTGTAGACAGTTTCACGTCCCTGCCGTATCATTAGTTTTAATTTCTCCATTCAAACTCGTTCCCGAACGCCGAACGGCTGAAAGGAACCATAACTCACCGTGGGTCAAACAACCCGAACCGTGCCCGAAGGAGGTAGGATGAAACCGGCATAAAATGAAACCGTTGTCGCTTCCGGAGTGCGCCCGTTGGCTCGCTCGTACCTATCCTAGCGAACGACACGCGATAATTGTAAACAATGATTTCGGGGCGTATTGATTTATTGATTGATTTTATGTTGCTGGCCCGCTGAACGCACGTGTGGGCGAACGAAAAGGGCCATATTGCTCCGAAACTCATCCCGAACATGGAACGGAACATGGCCCATTACCTGGCGGGAGCATGTAGCTTCCAGCTACTGGTCGGACGTCACATGCAAAACAACGTTCCACCGACCGATGAAGAGACTCGAGCAGGCAAGGCTTCGTACATCGCTGTGCCTTGCGGTGACTACCGTCTGGCTGGCATCTCCTCAGGTGTCCCCAGAGCGCGCGGCGACCAAACGACTCTGGCTCCAGTATTTATTAATTCTTTATTCGCCCCTGTCCTATCTGCGACGGAGCGCACCGCGGGTCACGGCGTCATCGGCGTCTCGGCACGTTTTTGCCCATGCGGTGCAATTTTTATTCAATTGTATCTCTCTATTTCCTCGTCACCGTGGGGCCACGGTTATTGTCTGAGTGACCCCCTCCGCTGTCCCCGGCCTGGCCCGGCTCACGGGTGGAAGCGAGAAATTATAGCTATTAGATATAAATAAACCCACGCAACTGTCTGGGACAAAATGCATACAAAATAAAATCGTCAACCGGTCGGACGGTCGGAGTCTCCGCGAGTGCGAGTTTCACCCGGGACTTGGCGCCCGGGTGAGGTTTTTGTTGTTGTTGTTGTTGTCGTGGAAGCCACACAGGACATCGTACGTTCCATTGCCATAGGGATTTTGCTGTGGAGTGACTTCATTGTACAGAGTTTTGTCAATAAAAGTGCTATTTTAGTGGTATGTACAATTGAGCATCCTATTATATTCGTCTACATACCATTTTCTATGAATTTTTACCTTAACTAACACTTATGTATGTCTAAATAGCTATATTATTTAAAATAAAATGTCTGTTCACCGTTTTTTCTTTACAATTTGTTATGGTATTGCCATTAAAAACATTTTTGAAATCCAATACCAATCTTTGGATGATACTATACACAGTTTTGACAGAGTCATGTGCGCTGAAACACGCTGAAACAACTTCGTTATTTCATAATTCCCCCCCAACGCCTTCGTTCGCCAAAGCTAGACACAACATACAACCGTTCCATCATACTCCGACGCCACACGGCGTCCACAGAACACACCGGGGCAACCTCCGTGATGACTAATTTCAATTGAATTCAAATGCTGCTTGTGTGTTCCGGAGCCGGAGTGGAAGATGGATGGACTTCTGGCGGTGGAAGTGGTCTCGTATAAAACATTTTTTTTTAATTATTCACTCACCAACGAACCCGCCCGCTGTTGCCTAATGAAGTAGAACTGTCCAGAACCTAACGTCCCCCGGAGGGTTTCTAGAGTGAGGCAGGTCGGTTTCGGTCGGTAAGGTAGCTGCGCCACGCTAGACCTGACTGGAGCTCGCGCGCGCTCATAGCAAAATCTCGGCAGACACTGATCGGATCAATATCAGATCGATCTATGTCGGAGTCAGCGGTGGCCCCGGTGAGTTTGCCCAGTGCCGGCGAGGTCCAGGTGGCGCTGTACTTAGCGGTTCCCTCCCGGTGGTCGCCGCGACACCTACACAAAGCTCCACCGACATTTGTTATGTACTTAAAGTACTTCTGTTCACATTAGGCGGTTTTGGTTTGAAGCCTAGCCGACACTTCCACTC
>KZ068770.1:66121-92183 GCA_002091845.1 Anopheles cracens
TCAACGCACGCGCGGGGCAGCAACTTGCAGCCGCGGCTCGGTTTTCGGTAGAACGGATTAAGATCCATTAGCGGTAGTTGAAACCACAACCAGCCACTTTTCTTGTTCACACTTCACGCCACTGCCTCCCGCAGCCCGGGTACGCGTTTGGGTACGTTTTAATTTACGCCACCGCTTAAACCCGGCCCCAGGAAAATGATGATTTTTATTTGATGTCGCGCTTTCTTCACCCTGCAGCTGGGTGAGGGTGATAAACATAAATGCCACCCGTTTGCGTGACGTCGCAGGTCGTCGTCATTGTCGTTTGTCAATTAGCTCAATCGGTTCCCGTTCCCGTTCGGTTGCGTGGGTTGGAGGAGGAAATGAAGGAATTTTCCCGCCGTGTTGATGATTTTCTCTGCCAACTCCCACCTCGCCCACCGGTCGGGTGCGGCCGGTGAGCGCAAAGTGAAAGGCGTCTGGTTCTGGCGGATGATGATGATGTTTGCTGGCGATGATCAGGTTCGGGTGACGACGGCAACCGCGACCATCGGGCCCTTTTTCGGTCGGAAAAACAAACGACACGCACTGGCTGGTTAAGGCGGGCTAAAAATAGCGGTGGCACGTGCTTTCGCCCCCGGTCTGTGAACGGACCATGACATGCGCACGCACGCCTCGGCAACCCAGGGCGGAACGAGGTGGAAAACATGGGCTCTCGCGGGCGTTTGTTTTTCCGCGCGTACCGCTTCCGGGAAAGCGTAAATAATAATGATCTTCCACCGGCAGATGTGTTCCGCTGGGCTCCAGGATTTAAGGATGAAGGAAGTTACGTTCTTTACTGGCTCTTCGGTGACCAGGAAGCAAACGTTTATGATTTATTGCAACTCATCCTTCATATTCATTCGTTTAATTTCGTTCGTTTGTTTGCATAAATCTTCCTATATGTTAATAAATTTCAAGTCGTTTCAATTGAATTGTTTTGTGTATTTGAATCCCACAAAAATACTTCAATATTCTATCGGAGACTTGGCATTGATAAGGCGATTTTTAGTATAATTGCAAATCAATACAATACAGGGTATTAATACATGGTCTGAGTACAACCCTTCCGTGGGTTTAAAAATGTTCTTGGTGATCTTTTGTTTTACATTTGCTCGTCCGGGATGTTAGTAATTTCGAAAATCTTCAAAAATTTGACTTGGATGATATTGCATAGTCTTACGCTGAATATTGTCTTGGTGATCATTGAGCCGTCTGTCTAATGCAATCAGAATAAGAAAAATCGAAAATTTTAACTGAATGTTTTACTTTCCCATATCATTTTGTAGTTCTCAGGCATTGGAGTTCCAAGGCCTCCAAAATTTCAAACTGAAATTGGAATTTCGGATAGACGTTTTTCAATTATCTGGTGATCTTCCCATCGAGGCACGTTTATATTCTTGTGTAAGTTAGATGCAAACAAATCGCTGATGAAAGATCATCAATGCGACTACCAACGGAAAGGAAAGGAATATGTTTTTCGCGTTCAAAGACTAAACCAGGAATCCTCCGTCGCATCGCTGAAAGTTGTGGCCCACGTGCTGGCAGATAATTTTCCATTCACGGTTTTCCAAGCTGAGTCTTTCCCCTTCGTCCATCAAAGCGGAGGGACGACACAACCGGCGCAACAGTCCATGCATGTATATTTTGGGACAGCAAACGATCATAACCATTATCATTAGCAGTGCGTCTTCTCCTCCGCCATCGCCGCGCGCCCTCCTCCCCTGGCTAACCTTCAAACCCTTCTTCGCGCTCCATTGCCGTGTAATTGCCCGCTTGTAACAAGCCCATTTCGGGAGGGGCGGCGGTGCAATTAACGCAACGCCCGGCAACGCACGACCACGGGCACGGGTCAATTAAATATGAAATTTATGAACACCGATCGCGCGGTTTTTCCCGGCGGCGCACGCCAGTTCCACCACATTCCACGGGCTCTCCGGGGGCTTTTCCTAAAAATAGCGCCTCTTCCCGGTCGCCGCGTTGCGGCGTGCGCCCAGCACCACTAATCCCGACGTACCCTGCGATCGATAATCGGTCGATTTATTCCGCCCGGTCTCGGATCCGGCCGCGCAGCCGCGCACACACCCTGGCCATTTTCCAGGCGGCACACGGAACAGATGCCGTGCGGACCGTGGGCGATAAATCGCTCGCGCGTGATGGTGTTTTCGATTTTTCGGGCGCTCGAGCGACGCGGTATTTTCGAGCCGTCGCGCGCGGATTCGAACGGTGTGTGCTCACGTGCGGTGGACAATATCTGCGAGCCGGCGTGGTTGGCAATTTCGATACGGTTCGGTCACCTGGTGGGGGCGAACGTTTGGGGTCCTGTTTGGGGGTCCACGTGCCACACAGGGCGATAAATAAAGTCGAAACCGACCGAAATCAACTCGTAATGTGTCAGATTTAGTATAATTTAGTACGGGGCCCGCACGGAGCCTGATGGAATTGCATCTTTTTCTTCATGCCTGCAGTGAGCCGTTTGTTGTGGAGATTGTTTATTGGATTAGTTTTTAATTGTTTGGGCTGCAGTTGGGCCCGAGAGCTGGCTGGTACGCTGCAGCTGCAAAGTTTGTGCTATTTGCTCCACCAGATATGTTACCCTGTGGTCGAATGGTGCAGATGGTTTGTGGAGGAGAGCCATACTGCCGAGAGTACTGTGTGGAATTTGATTGCTCAGTTGTGTGTCTGATTGCACTATTTGTCAAGTGTGATTTCTCAGCTCGGTGTTCATTGGTATAACAACCTCAAAGAGGTCTAGGCCTGCCATTTTTCGCTTTTCTTATCTTTATTATAGATGACTGGAAGGCTATTAATGTTAGATTTCAACTTTGTTTACATTTCCAAAGAGAGCAATGCGTTTGACAGCAGTAATGGAGAATGTGCAGTTGTAATGAAAAAATAAAACGCAACGCATCCTGCCCAAAACAGCCCACTTACAAGTCAATTCATTATCGCCATACACCTAAACCCCACGTTGGCCCCGGTGGCGGTGGCAGAACGGGTTGCGTGCTGCCGCTAAATTAGCATAATTTCCAACTTGTTAGCTCATTGTCGAATCTTTCGCATACCAAGGCGCGATCACACGTTCCCACATGTCGCAAACGCACGTGCATGGAGAAGAAGAAACGCACATGAAAAATGCACCACGCATTCGCCGGCTTGTTAATGTTTGTTTTCTTCCGTGCGGAATCTTTCGATTTCTCTCTCTCTCTCCTTTCAAAGCCCCTCATAATACTTCAGATGTACACAGACACACTCAAAGGCGGTTTTTAATAAATATCCATTTATAAAATTTAATTGATTCGTGTAAATTATACACGAATTTTGACATTCCGCGCGGCCATTGAGATCTGTTTTCGGGGCGTCGATCCTCGTTTGTGTGCTGCTCGATCGCGAGGAGAGAGAGAGAGAGAGAGCGGCAGAGGGAGTGCGAGAGTAATGAAGCAACTGACAGGAGTATTTATCACTTGGTTGGCATTTTTTTTCTCGCATCCTTGCTGCTCTCGCCTTTCCTTAATCTTAAGCGGGCAGGCGCGCTCGGAAGGACAGGTTTTTGCGCGGCGTTCTCCCCCTCCCTGTACACCCGAAATACCCGCCTCACTGACCTTAACGAACTTTTTGTTTTCCTTCTTCCCGTGCACCAAACGCGCCGGGGAAGAGTACCACCATAAAGGGTGAAATAAAAGCAGCACGATAAGATTGAGTGAGTGTGACGCAATTTATTTCACATTATCCTTAATCCTGGCGGTGCGACCGCGCGAGGATGCGCACAGCCGGGAGCCGTGCGCAGGGCAACATCACCGCATCGTAATGCGGTGTCCGCAATCGTAATCGGTGCGCGCCGGTTTTCGCCTAAAAACTTATATTATCCCATGCAGATTCGTTCAGGCTACCTTCTGGTTAGATTCTATGAAGTTTTTGTAAAGGGAAATGATTGATAATTCGTTGAATTTGTTGATGAAGTGCGCAATTTTGGCTGAGAGTTTCGAGGAAGGCACACGCAACATCACATTTTGCGTCTAAAAATGTTGACTTAATAATCACTCTCGTTACCAGAAACGCACCGGACCCGTTACTTAACACCGTTAAATATCTCGCAGCGTGACCGACACCTCATCAATCTTCATTCCAAACGCTCCCGCACCGCGTCTTCCTTTGCACATTCCCAAAACCCTAGCCACCAGGATGTGGAAAATCGTTCCTTGCGGGCGAATTTGAAGCCACGTCTCGGCGCAACAACGGGCGCGCGCTACCGAAAAAAGTTGTATGCACACCTTGCGTTCAAACGAAATTTAAAAGGCGGGAAGTCTCCGTCTCGAGCCGGTGCGGCCGCCGTACCGAGGGCGGCTGAAATCACGGAAGGAGGAAGCAGTTCAGACCGTTTTTTTTCTCTCTCTCATTCGCCGGGGTTTTTGGCACGCATATGCACATGTCCGGCAGCGGCGCGGAGGTTGTGGCGCGTGCTACCGATTTTATGCCAGCCAGGCACACACCTCCATCAAACTCTCGCCGAAAATGGTACGGGGCAATGGCTTTTGTTCCCCAGAAAAGGACTCTATGTTTGGAGGAAGGCAGGAGCAAGAAGAAAAAAAAAGAAACTCAACAATGTGCAGAGGAAAATCACTGCTCTGGTTGGCACGCACAAAAGGACCTCATCGAATCCTGTGCATGTGCGTGTGTACGCGCAGCCGCAGCTGTCCAAACTGATCCTCGAAATGACGATCCGTTCGGCTGCATCCATTCGGTGCAGCAGCCGCTGCACACGCTGCGTGAATGTGTGCGCTAACGAAGCTCGATCACGCCCGCCAGCCATTGTTTTGTGCCGAAGCTCTCTGCAAGACCCCTACGAAGCGGGAGTTTTTAAAGTGCGGAGAAGCAAACGTGACATTCCGCGCGGCCATTGAGATCTGTTTTCGGGGCGTCGATCCTCGTTTGTGTGCTGCTCGATCGCGAGGAGAGAGAGAGAGAGAGAGCGGCAGAGGGAGTGCGAGAGTAGTGAAGCAACTGACAGGAGTATTTATCACTTGGTTGGCATTTTTTTTCTCGCATCCTTGCTGCTCTCGCCTTTCCTTAATCTTAAGCGGGCAGGCGCGCTCGGAAGGACAGGTTTTTGCGCGGCGTTCTCCCCCTCCCTGTACACCCGAAATACCCGCCTCACTGACCTTAACGAACTTTTTGTTTTCCTTCTTCCCGTGCACCAAACGCGCCGGGGAAGAGTACCACCATAAAGGGTGAAATAAAAGCAGCGCGATAAGATTGAGTGAGTGTGACGCAATTTATTTCACATTATCCTTAATCCTGGCGGTGCGACCGCGCGAGGATGCGCACAGCCGGGAGCCGTGCGCAGGGCAACATCACCGCATCGTAATGCGGTGTCCGCAATCGTAATCGGTGCGCGCCGGTTTTCGCCAATCTGGGGTGGCATCGTCCAAACCTGAATCCTCCCCGACCGTTCCGGCGATTCTCATGCACATGGTTCGTCCGCGTACATATATTAAGGACCTGCTTTGCGATGTCCACTTTATTTTTTATTCTCTGTTAACTCAGCGTCATACCTGCCCTTTATTTTATTGCCCAACGTTCAACAACAAAAAAAAAACGAAGCGAGACCTGCTTCGGCAGGGCAGAACCAGAACCGCGCGTTGGAAAAAGAAGATGGCTTTTGTTCCCCAGAAAAGGACTCTATGTTTGGAGGAAGGCAGGAGCAAGAAGAAAAAAAAAGAAACTCAACAATGTGCAGAGGAAAATCACTGCTCTGGTTGGCACGCACAAAAGGACCTCATCGAATCCTGTGCATGTGCGTGTGTACGCGCAGCCGCAGCTGTCCAAACTGATCCTCGAAATGACGATCCGTTCGGCTGCATCCATTCGGTGCAGCAGCCGCTGCACACGCTGCGTGAATGTGTGCGCTAACGAAGCTCGATCACGCCCGCCAGCCATTGTTTTGTGCCGAAGCTCTCTGCAAGACCCCTACGAAGCGGGAGTTTTTAAAGTGCGGAGAAGCAAACGAAACGTACGCAAGTTGGCAGGTTGGCTTCTGAATGCCTTCCGAATTTGCGCAGGATCCGCACGATCAAAGTGAAAAAACAACAACAAACGTGAAAAGAAAACAGTCCTCCCGCAGGCAGGAGTGGCATTGTTTGCAGAAGAAGCGAACGACCGGTGTGATGCAATGCACGGACTTGGTAGATTAACATTGTAGGAGCGGTTATGAAAAAGAGAACGAAACGGGCACGGTTAAATTAGAAGCCTGTCACGAAGTGACTTAACCCGCGCCAGTATCCTGCGCCGCGCAGACTTCAAGCAGGAAGTCTGCAAACCGGACCGGAATGCGATCAATATCAGTGACTTATGATTTTTTCGCTTTCATCTCGCTTCTCGCCGTGCATTTTTTTTTTGTTGCTCGAAAGAGCGCTCGTCAGGATCAATTATCCCGTACCGAACGGTGAGCCAGAGTTGCCTGCGGGTCTGTAGTTGCGCAAACACAATGGAGACCCTGCTGTCGACACTCGCCGTCTGGCTTTTCGGGAGGGAAGTACCAGGTCGGCTTCCGGTTGGCGGACGTCGGTGCTCTCGAAGGTAATAATTAATGCAAGACCCTTGCAGTATGTGTCCGTGTGTGTGTGTGTGTGTGTACGTTGTTGGAAGGGCGGAGAGTTAAATTAGTAATTAAACTTCCGGTTCCGAACAAAGCACGACCGGGGATTGAATTGCAAAACCCCGATTTGCATCGCAGAGTCGGATGGGCTCACCTGCACGATGCCCGCGCGTCTACCTGATTGAAGTTCCAGAGGCTTCACCCGGCCGGGGTAAAGCTGTACCAATATTGAACTTGCTTTTATTTGTCCACGGAAACAGCCCTTTTTTGGGAAGGGACATGTGACAGGGTGTTTGATGCAACTGCGCTTGGTTGCGATGTTTGCGGAATGCGAGCATGTGCATGGTTATTTGAAGTCTTGTACGTCGAGCAAATATTGCATCTAACGTGTTGGTGGCTTGGTTTCATTTTTGAAGGTTACTTCGAGAAGTTTAAACGTCTGTTTGCCAACATCCCAGCAGATTTGTCGAGGATACGATCAGTTTTCAACAAAAATGTCTGTTATTTTGCTTCAAAATGTTTTCCAAATGAATTCTTGCACTATGTACTGTTCGTATCTTCTAGAAATTCGATGATGATCGATGCAGTTCATCCGTCTTCCCGCGACTCGACACACTCACAACACTAATGCCCGTTCCGGTACTCGATGATGGAGAAAAATGGTACCTCATTTTCATCCACAAAACCAACATATTCATCCCTCAAACTTTTCCCACAAATAATTGAGCCCGATCTCTCGCCGAAGCCGAAGCTGCTGCCCGCGGCAGACGTTCGCAACAACAAACCATTGCCCGCAATCTAAACAGACATTTGTCTGATCAAATTAAAATAAATTAACAAACCCACCCGAGCCGTGGGGTCGCGTACCACCGAACGGTGGAAAAATTAATTTTCACATCGTTTCCACCGGCGAAAACGAAGAACGGTGGAACACGAAACACGAGAGGGGAAAAAAAGAAAACGATCCAACGCGAAAGCGTAGGTGTAAATTAGCCTCCACTATCGTAAACATTTATCACCGGCCCGGGGTCGGAAGGTTGGAATCTTCTTTAAGCCTCCAGCGCCTTAGGTGAAACCGAAACGTTCGCGAGAAGCGCCAGAGCACCCCGGAAAGTGATGTTTGTTTATAACCTTTTAATACGATCAGATTATGAAGGCCCCTCTGCTCCCCACCGGCTGCGTGACGAGCCTCCGGTCGCCCGGGAGGGTCGTCCATATTTTAGGTTCCACTTTCCGACCTTCCGCGCAAAGGCCCTGGGACGAAATTCTCCCTGCTCGCACGGCGCGGCGGCCGCGATCGTTGAAACGATTTTTCACCGCGCGCGCGGCGGGTGTCTTTTTCCCGGTACTTTCCCTGAAAAACCGCGTCCACGCGTAAGGCAGAGGGCCTGTCAGGCGTACGTCAGCGCAGGGGCGCTAACATGTATATTTCCATCCAAGTGTGCGCCCGAGGGGTCGCCGCGTTTTTGGCTCCCTTTCGGCGTTGGCGTGAGTGTTTTATTTATTTTTATATCACTCGATCACTCGGGTGACGATCGATCTTCCTCTCGAATTACTTTATGAGCCGTTTTGGTGGGGAGGGCGGGGAACGCGAACCTAGGGGAGCGTGAGGAGCAAGGTTCAGGTTCGGGAGCCTGTCAAAGCCGCCCTGTCGAACCTACGCCGCTCCAGTAGGCAGGTTTTGGACCTGCGGACATGTTAATCTCTGCCGCATTGCTGACGTGCACACGTGTCCAAAACAGACGCGGTGTATTGTTTCAGGCACTCACACACTCTCTCTCTCTCTCTTTTTAAATTGTCACACCGGCGCTGTGACACTCCAGCGTCTTCGAAAAAATAAGCAGACATGGGGAAATGTGATCGATAAATTTCCTTCCTTCCGTACCGGCGCGTCCAGACCGAAGCAAATGGTTTCATATTTAAAAAACAATTTTCTATTTTAATAGCGGCGTCAACAACTATTAAACGCGGCCCGAAACCCATACATTACGCGGCGGAGAGGGCGGAGAGGGAGGTCGAGATTTATACCATCGCGGCAGCGCGCTCGTAATAGCCCCGTGAGTTCCGGTTTCATAAATGTCAGCCGTGGCTTTAATGTTTTGGCGGTACTTCTGTGTTTTTTTCCCCTAACGTTCGCTCCTGAAGGAAACGATTTTTCCACGAACCGTCCCGCGACACATCGTCAGCGGTAATGAGAAAACAATCGATCGCCGGATGTGTTGAAGTGGCGAAACATTAAAAACAACAAATTTGAGGACAGCAGCGTCTCCACGCCGTTGGAAGGTAAGCCCGACGTGACGTGATTTTATTGGAATTTAAGACGCACGCTGCACACTTCCTTCCCTGTTGCTGCTCTGTGTTCTGTGTGTGTGTATCGCGTGTCATAAAAGGGAAGTACAAATTGATGTCCTTTTCTGGGACGCGCGTGAAGTGTTCTTCAACACCCGCCGGACGCGTCACAATAGGCTTCGGGTGGTCAGTGACTCAAATTTCTTGCTTTGGAAAACGCGTCTGTCTAATGTCCAGCGGTCGTAAATATGTGTTACCCGATGCCAAAGAAAGCACATTCACTCTTAAGCAAACAACAGCAGCACGTGTGCTATCCGAAGATCCCTCCCGATGGCTGGGGACAAAGACATCCTAAAGGTTCTTTTAATTCATTTTCTTCAGCCTCTTGCAATTCCTGAAAAAACACTGATCGTAACTCGCAGGAAGACATGATCAATGCAGCATCCAAAAGGAAAAATAGTTGGTGGCAATAAATGGTGTTGCGCAGGATCCGTACCGATGCAACCGAAATCGAAAAAGGTAGGATGATCCTTTTTCTGCGCCGTGATCACCGTAAACAGTGAGCGCAGCATTGAAAAACCCGCTGCATCAACCTGCACCGATGGAAGATGTCAAATCGATCGCAGGGATCGGCACCGCCATCTGCACGTGCACGTTTATAAACTCATTTATTTATTAAAAGCTGAAAAATCAGTGCCCCGTAAAACATCTGCCCAGCTGCTGCCGCCTTCGTCGGGGTTCGGTTCGGTCCGGTTCTCGGTGTGCATCCTTTTTCGTGCCGTTTTTCTTTCGGTTTCCTTCGGCCGGTCGGAAGATGCTGCACTGCGAACAATGCACGTCTAGAAGGCAACAAGATCAAACCGGTAAGGAACCCGGTCGGCCAACCGACCGGCCGGCACGCGCGTCTACCCGTCGGGGGCCCGGTGTCATGTCCTTGTTCCCTTCTTCAGCCCGTGCACGGTGGATCGAGATGATATCGAACCCGGGTCCAGCTGCAAGCCGACCCGGCCCTGCGTTTCTTCACGGTACACGAGGACGACCAGCACGCCGCAGCCAGATCGTCTCGGTTGAGCTGTGTGTGAGCTATTGTTCGCAAGTATGATATTAAATCGACAGCGGTAAGCTTTTGCGTCACGGTTCCGGAGCGCATTTCTTGCGAGATATCGGGGGTGCCACCTTGACTTGCGCGCAGTTGCATGCGTTTAAAGTTTGAGATGTGTGATATAAACGTTTGATGCTCATCCCTTTGCGGTTTGCCACAAGCTATAAACCTTAAGTCGTTTAAGTCTGTGTTTGGAAAACGCTACCAGATTATGTTTGATTCTATGTAGGATACGTTTGAACAACTTCAATGTTGGATTGTAGAAAAGATCATTGATTTGATTAAATTTGACTAAAAAAATGGCTTCAGATTACACGATCAGCGACCTCTTTGGACTATCTTTAGTACAAGTTTCCGCAAGAACCTACCATTTATAATTCTGTCATGCCGTACAGAAAGATGAGCCAATAGGACCTGGTTCCAGACGTATGAGCTACCCGGCAAACTAGCCAACCCAGATCTTATCATCTCATTAAAACTGCACGTGCATGTCTACTGATCGCCAACACACAGGAACCGTTCTGCTAACTCCCACCGACGAAAGCCACCAGTCACGACTTCCCCAGCTGGCGCTGGGCCGCCGTTTGGCGCCGCTGGCTGGAAAATTAATTATCGAACAGCGCGGGCGATGCGAGCCGCGTTTTCGCGTGTGAAGTTTATTGTTTTCCATTAAGGCGGTGTCGGGGACTGCACGTCTAAGCGACAACCAGCCGTTGCGCGCGCCCAACACCGTGCGCAAGTGCTATCGGTTCGGTGATCGATCGATGGCGTCGCGCAGTGTTCCAATGCAGCGGAGCGAAAGGAACTGGAGGTTTTTTTTTGTGTGTTCCTTTGCGCGGGCAGAACTGCGCCGTAGCGTACTGGTTTAATTATTTTATCGTGGACGGCAAAATGGGCTACCTCACTTGTTTTTGGGGTTTGATTAGGGTAGGCTTAGGAGGCCGGCGCTACCCCGGCGGACCAAGAACAGCGACCGAATATTTCCTTTCTAATCCCATAACTCATGCGCACGTCGTTTCACACCTCGCACGTACGGAAAGCTCCAGGTTTTTGTGGTGAATTATGAACCGATTTCACAACAACCTCTGCCGGCCGGCTACCGATGCGGGTAATGGGCTGAAAATCGTCCAACGAAATCGCTGCCGAAGTGCTGGAATAAATAATGTTGCTCGATTTATCTTCCACCATCGTGGTGTCGGGCGATTGTTTGTGTTTTTACCTGGATGGCACGGTGGAAACGGTTTGTCTAGCTCCGTTCTAGGCCGTTCCGAGCCGTTATAGTGAGGAGCGTAGCTTCGGATTTCATAACTCCCGAAAGAACTGCTCCAATTAGTGGACTCACCTCGGACGTCTCCAGAGAGTACGTCCGTTCCAGAACTAGGTGCTCTAATGTCCGGACGTCACTCTCTCACGCTTTGCCCGTCCGGAGCGTGACGGCGTCGCGATCGCATCATAAATCAAAACTCGCATGACTCATCGTCATCGTCGCCGTCTTGCCGGTGTCACACCTAATGATGACGGAAAACTGTCGCTTACGCCGCGACATAATGCAAGGGTTTTCCCCCGAGTGTCGCGAGTGTTGTTGTTCCCGTTGGGAAAGGTTACGCTTACGAAGGAGCCAAAGATGACCCAAATTTCATGCATAATCCAGTGTGTGTGTGCGTGTGTGAGTGTGGTGCCTGGTTGATCCTGGTGATCCTGTGCGAAGCGTTCATTATGATAGCAAAGGTAATGAACCACAAGGTCTTGCACCTTCCCGGTAGAGAACAAAAACAGTATAAGAAAGACGGTGGAAAAGGGGCGTCCGGAGTCAAACCTTGCTTTCTTCGCGCCTGTTGGATTGATTGGTTCGGGACATGTAAATCAGGCTCGTCACTCGCGCTCGGTGGCAGAATGACGTAGCACGATTTCTTGCTCGATGCTGTTATTGGCGCGTAATTCTCCGATTCTTGGTGAACCGTTACTAACATCAGTGCATATCCTTGCTGCTAAACAATCGTTCCTATGGCGCCTTCCTCGCTACGGGGTGTCCTGGATGCGTTCTCTTCTTCACACGCCGTTTCGTGTTAATGAGGTTCCGTTTAGTCAGCAGGACGTTCCAAATTAAGATAAACACGGTTGTAAACTACACCTTCAACATCGTTTCAACGTGAAGATAACCACAAGCTGAACTTTCCCGCCGCGGACAGGTAGAAAGCTGCGGAAGGTTTCAAGTGTGAAAAGGTTTTGGGCGTCGCTGTAATGGATCGGGTCCTGGCTTATCTTCAGACGATATCGCTTATGTCTGCTGCTCTGATCCTAGCACGTGCGATCAACTCTACGATGAGCGATGGTAGCCGATGGTGGCAAAACCTCCAAAGACCACCGCGATGGGACGCAACCTCACTCCGGACACTGCACCGTCGGTATTCATTTCTGGGAAAAACAGCAAATAAAACGCACCGTTTAATTTGTTCGACGCGCTGGAGTAACAGCTCGGTTCTCCCCCCAGGGGAAGGCACTAGCAAATAGCTACATTAACATGAGATTTTTATGACGGTACCGCCCAACACAGCGCAATAGATTGGGTAAGACGGTGTGCGAACGCGCACCGGGTTTGATGAAGGGGTTTTCAGGGACAGGCCGACCCTAGGGTGGTGTATTGTTTTTCGTTCGATCTACACGATCGTCACACGCGCCGGATGAGTAAGTGATGCGTTTTTGGATTTTTAATTTATGACCTGTGCGGCCCCGTGAGGAGTGATTTGTCGCAACCGTTGTCGAATGCTGACTGCACCGTCGATATTCATTTCTGGGAAAAACAGCAAATAAAACGCACCGTTTTATTTGTTCGACGCGCTGGAGTAACAGCTCGGTTCCCCCCCAGGGGAAGACACTAGCAAATAGCTACATTAACATGAGATTTTTATGACGGTACCGCCCAACACAGCGCAATAGATTTGGTAAGACGGTGTGCGAACGCGCACCGGGTTTGATGAAGGGGTTTTCAGGGACAGGCCGACCCTAGGGTGGTGTATTGTTTTTCGTTCGATCTACACGATCGTCACACGCGCCGGATGAGTAAGTGATGCGTTTTTGGATTTTTAATTTATGACCTGTGCGGCCCCGTGAGGAGTGATTTGTCGCAACCGTTGTCGAATGCTCGCGTTGGTTAGGCAGCAGTTTACAAAATACGAGCTTTTAATAGAACGCACGATGGAGGAGTTCGAGAAGGTCAAAGGCTTGGTTGACTTTGGAAACAAGACGGCATGACGTTTGTTTAAGACTGGTTCGGAGGTGAGTGGACTGTTTTCCAAACAACTACTAACCTCACCATGTACCCATTCACCATAGTGGTTCTGCTCTACCGCCGGAACCACCGTACATTAGTCACAAAGTGAACCAACAAACATTTATTTTCTTATATTGCTTCGCCCGGCGCTGGACGCCGTCATTCCCGCGCGTAGTGTTACTTCCCGCCGAACGATGTGCTTATCACCGACAGTGGCTCTGATTGTGGCGTTGACCACAATCAACCTTCCCCTGGTGCGCCCAAACCGCACGGCAGAGGATGAGAACGAGTACGGCAACATGGTCGTGGGCGGCTTCAAGGTGGACATCGAGGTCGTCCCGTTCCAAGTGGCCCTGTTCGAGAAGGGTGAACTCATTTGCGGTGGCACTATCATCGGTCCGCGCTGGGTCCTTACTTCGTACCATTGTGTGGATTCGCTCGATTCGTCGCTGTACCAAGTTGTCGTCGGTACGGATAAACCACGTGAAGGGCATAAGCACCAGGTGGAGAAAATATTCCTGCATCCCGAGATCGCGACCAATCAACTGTACGATTTGGCGCTGCTGAAGCTGGCCGAGCCGCTGCAGTTCAGTAAGAAGGTGAACTGCGTCGAGCTGCTGACTTCGCAGGAACCGCTCGTCGTCGGGACCCCGGTGTACATATCGGGATTTGGCAGCACGGCCGAGTATGCATTCGATTCGCCACTGAAGGCGGCCACGATCGATCTGTTGCCGTGGGAGACATGCGACGACACGTACACCGATCTCATGCAGGACTTTATGCTGTGCGCCGGATTCGAGCGTGGTAAGGTGGACACGTGCCAGGGAGATTCGGGTGGTCCTCTCTTGTTGGATGGTATGCTGGCCGGTATCACATATTACGGGCGGGGTTGCG
Organism: Anopheles cracens; assembly: GCA_002091845.1. Lineage (NCBI taxonomy): Eukaryota > Metazoa > Arthropoda > Insecta > Diptera > Culicidae > Anopheles > Anopheles cracens. The sequence goes on from KZ068770.1 coordinate 80,291, forward strand.
CGCGGCCCGGCTCGCCGGGTGTCTACATATCGGTAGCCCATTTTGCGCAACTTATCAAAGATACCGTCAACAGTGAACCAAATCCCGACGATCGAAAGCTGTGCCAAAAAACGATCAGAGACCTGGTTTGATATGCACTTGTGGTCAATAAAACATTTGAGGGAAGAATTTATATGAGAACATAAATTTAATAACCTTTAATATAGATTAGAAGTTTGCTACGAGTCAAAATGTGTAGGTTGCATGGAATGTCTATGTTATTTCTGTTCAACGCTCTTATACGAAACAATGCGATGTACGAATAGGATGGATAGTAATGCTAGGACTCTTCATTTAAAAATATAGAACAACCTTAACTTAGAACTACCTGTCTGTTGGCCATCACATAAACAACGATGACGGCTATGGGTGCCCATTTTATCTCAGAAATCCTTCTTTGATGAGCTGAGCAGGATCGTAGAGGCACGTTTCTCACGGAGATATCGCTCGCTGCGCGCTGCTTGAAGTAGATAAATAACCGTTAAAACTTTTCCTAACATTCCATGAAATTATCATAAATTAATCAAACTTTTTCCTACCGACAACGTTTTTTCGCTAGAACCTTTTCAAGAATCTATGTTTTTTTTAATGTCGGAACGATTCTTCCAGACTCTTCTGGATATTCGCTCCCGGGGACTACCTGACCGTTACATAAATTACCATCCTTCAGGTGAGGCGCAACATTCGGCAGTAGTTGTGGAGCAACTTTTTCATGACAACGTTTTTTCGCTAGAACCTTTTCAAGAATCTATGTTTTTTTAATGTCGGAACGATTCTTCCAGACTCTTCTGGATATTCGCTCCCGGGGACTACCTGACCGTTACATAAATTACCATCCTTCAGGTGAGGCGCAACATTCGGCAGTAGTTGTGGAGCAACTTTTTCACTTCCTGAGTCATACACCAACAGTTTAAAAAAACATACACACACCAGTTGAGCAAGGACATGACCGATTGTTTGATGCACCAGGGATGAGTGTCCCTGGGTTTTTTTGGCCCGCTCGCGTCATTGTCATCGGGCACATGTGGTGCAGAAAGCTTCTAGAGTGAAAAAAAACCCGGATCTGACAAGGTGCCTTGTCATGCAGATTAATTATTCCGGAAGAGGGGGAAATCGGGCGCACAGCATCCAATCCCTCTCGACTCGACACCGGATCTCTGGACCGCAGGTAAACATCGGTTACCGGCGTGGCCCATCCCGCCTCATAGATGCACTCGATCGCAGGATATCCTTTTCGGAAAGTGTCCTTTTTTGCACACAATTTAAAAAAAAAACCTACTTGCTCTGTACGCGTGAGCTACATCGAGGCGTCCGGATGCACCGAAGGCAGGAACTGGGATAAGCGATTCCATCAGACATCGTGCTCTTTTCGGTTACGATTAGTGTTTTGGTTTGTGCGATTTCAAGTTGTGTTGGGTACTGATGATCGGGCAAACGAGTTCGACGAGTCCCTCTGCTTTCGGTTGCTTCCGATCCCAGCCATCGGGAGCGGGAATAAAATTCAGGTTTTCCCGTCCTGAAGCCGATCCACCCGGGGTGTTCAAGGTCCACTGCTACACATTCGATTCGGGACGCTTTCCGAGTTGGCGCTGGTACCAATTTTAATGGTAATGAGGGGTAGCGAGTTGTTCCGGTCGAGTCCGTGCTGTTTCGTGCTGCTGCAATTAAGAACAGGGGGCTTTTCAACACCGCGGTGCACCGGTATTCCTGTTCGCACCGGAACAGGGACCGAGGACGCGCACACACGCACACTCGCACACACTCGCATTGAACACACGGAAATGCGCGGGAAATGCGGAAGAAATTCTCCAAACCAACGATTCAGGGATTATGGGAGAAACGGCAGAGACCATACAGTAGGGTCACAAATCCAACTTATCGCAGTTACGGAGCCGAATGAGAGGGCTGTGATGTGTTGCGCGCACTGCTGCTAGCTAGCCTACCCGAAACTGGCGGCAAATTCAATCACTCACCTCACGCGGTAATAGAATCTGTAGCAAACAATGGCTTCAAGCCGAACCAAGCCAACGTTAAGTGCAGATCGTGTAGAAAAAGCGAGCTACGAAAGGTACGTTGCACTGTGCTTTCAGAACCGTAGTTGGTCGATTTTCCCCCATTATATGGCGATGGCAATCCACCAGGGTCGGTTCGTGCACCTTTTCGCGCGTTTTGGACCTGTTTGAAATGAAGCAACACGAGCAACATGAGACCTATTGAAAGTTGTACTAGTATATAAACAAATTTTGTGTGATCAAGTGACACATGCTTAGGTATAACAGCTGATTCGTTACTTTTAATGTTTAGACGTATATAAATCTCATATGTGTTATATTATATCTGTTAGCTATATTATATCTGTTATAATGTTGTATTTTCCAATGACTGTTAAAGAAATGGGGTTATCTTTTCTTTGTTTCACTTTATATATCTTAGTTCCACACTCAAACAGCTCTTTCAACATTCTCCGTAGAATATGCTTCTGTTTGAAGTGACATTCGCTTACTAGCAATTGCCACAACACTTAACAACCGGCACCAACTAAACAATCAAAGGCACCACAAACGCCTCCCCGAGCAGCAACAAATTGAGGTTAGATCGCACCAATTCAGACCACGCGGTTCGCGTTTTCGGTTACAAATTGGCACGCGGCGGCGGCGGCAGCACGCCAACCTGCCATTCCGAGCGTTTCGTGATTTGTTTTGCCACTCGACTTGGATTGATTGGTTCGGGACATGTAAATCAGGCTCGTCACTCGCGCTCGGCGGCAGAATGACGTAGCACGATTTCTTGCTCGATGCTGTTATTGGCGCGTAATTCTCCGATTCTTGGTGAGCCGTTACTAACATCAGTGGATATCCTTGCCGCTAAACAATCGTTTCTATGGCGCCTTCCTCGCTACGGGGTGTCCTGGATGCGTTCTCTTCTTCACACGCCGTTTCGTGTTAATGAGGTTCCGTTTAGTCAGCAGGACGTTCCAAATTAAGATAAACACGGTTGTAAACTACACCTTCAACATCGTTTCAACGTGAAGATAACCGCAAGCTGAACTTTCCCGCCGCGGACAGGTAGAAAGCTGCGGAAGGTTTCAAGTGTGAAAAGGTTTTGGGCGTCGCTGTAATGGATCGGGTCCTGGCTTATCTTCAGACGATATCGCTTATGTCTGCTGCTCTGATCCTAGCACGTGCGATCAACTCTACGATGAGCGATGGTAGCCGATGGTGGCAAAACCTCCAAAGACCACCGCGATGGGACGCAACCTCACTCCGGACACTGCACCGTCGGTATTCATTTCTGGGAAAAACAGCAAATAAAACGCACCGTTTAATTTGTTCGACGCGCTGGAGTAACAGCTCGGTTCTCCCCCCAGGGGAAGGCACTAGCAAATAGCTACATTAACATGAGATTTTTATGACGGTACCGCCCAACACAGCGCAATAGATTTGGTAAGACGGTGTGCGAACGCGCACCGGGTTTGATGAAGGGGTTTTCAGGGACAGGCCGACCCTAGGGTGGTGTATTGTTTTTCGTTCGATCTACACGATCGTCACACGCGCCGGATGAGTAAGTGATGCGTTTTTGGATTTTTAATTTATGACCTGTGCGGCCCCGTGAGGAGTGATTTGTCGCAACCGTTGTCGAATGCTCGCGTTGGTTAGGCAGCAGTTTACAAAATACGAGCTTTTAATAGAACGCACGATGGAGGAGTTCGAGAAGGTCAAAGGCTTGGTTGACTTTGGAAACAAGACGGCATGAAGTTTGTTTAAGACTGGTTCGGAGGTGAGTGGACTGTTTTCCAAACAACTACTACCTCACCATGTACCCATTCACCATAGTGGTTCTGCTCTACCGCCGGAACCACCGTACATTAGTCACAAAGTGAACCAACAAACATTTATTTTCTTATATTGCTTCGCCCGGCGCTGGACGCCGTCATTCCCGCGCGTAGTGTTACTTCCCGCCGAACGATGTGCTTATCACCGACAGTGGCTCTGATTGTGGCGTTGACCACAATCAACCTTCCCCTGGTGCGCCCAAACCGCACGGCAGAGGATGAGAACGAGTACGGCAACATGGTCGTGGGCGGCTTCAAGGTGGACATCGAGGTCGTCCCGTTCCAAGTGGCCCTGTTCGAGAAGGGTGAACTCATTTGCGGTGGCACTATCATCGGTCCGCGCTGGGTCCTTACTTCGTACCATTGTGTGGATTCGCTCGATTCGTCGCTGTACCAAGTTGTCGTCGGTACGGATAAACCACGTGAAGGGCACAAGCACCAGGTGGAGAAAATATTCCTGCATCCCGAGATCGAGACCAATCAACTGTACGATTTGGCGCTGCTGAAGCTGGCCGAGCCGCTGCAGTTCAGTAAGAAGGTGAACTGCGTCGAGCTGCTGACTTCGCAGGAACCGCTCGTCGTCGGGACCCCGGTGTACATATCGGGATTTGGCAGCACGGCCGAGTATGCATTCGATTCGCCACTGAAGGCGGCCACGATCGATCTGTTGCCGTGGGAGACATGCGACGACACGTACGCCGATCTCATGCAGGACTTTATGCTGTGCGCCGGATTCGAGCGTGGTAAGGTGGACACGTGCCAGGGAGATTCGGGTGGTCCTCTCTTGTTGGATGGTATGCTGGCCGGTATCACATATTACGGGCGGGGTTGCGCGCGGCCCGGCTCGCCGGGTGTCTACATATCGGTAGCCCATTTTGCGCAACTTATCAAAGATACCGTCAACAGTGAACCAAATCCCGACGATCGAAAGCTGTGCCAAAAAACGATCAGAGACCTGGTTTGATATGCACTTGTGGTCAATAAAACATTTGAGGGAAGAATTTATATGAGAACATAAATTTAATAACCTTTAATATAGATTAGAAGTTTGCTACGAGTCAAAATGTGTAGGTTGCATGGAATGTCTATGTTATTTCTGTTCAACGCTCTTATACGAAACAATGCGATGTACGAATAGGATGGATAGTAATGCTAGGACTCTTCATTTAAAAATATAGAACAACCTTAACTTAGAACTACCTGTCTGTTGGCCATCACATAAACAACGATGACGGCTATGGGTGCCCATTTTATCTCAGAAATCCTTCTTTGATGAGCTGAGCAGGATCGTAGAGGCACGTTTCTCACGGAGATATCGCTCGCTGCGCGCTGCTTGAAGTAGATAAATAACCGTTAAAACTTTTCCTAACATTCCATGAAATTATCATAAATTAATCAAACTTTTTCCTACCGACAACGTTTTTTTCCTAGAACCTTTTCAAAGATCTATGTTTTTTTTAATGTCGGAACGATTCTTCCAGACTCTTCTGGATATTCGCTCCCGGGGACTACCTGACCGTTACATAAATTACCATCCTTCAGGTGAGGCGCAACATTCGGCAGTAGTTGTGGAGCAACTTTTTCACTTCCTGAGTCATACACCAACAGTTTAAAAAAACATACACACACCAGTTGAGCAAGGACATGACCGATTGTTTGATGCACCAGGGATGAGTGTCCCTGGGTTTTTTTGGCCCGCTCGCGTCATTGTCATTGGGCACATGTGGTGCAGAAAGCTTCTAGAGTGAAAAAAACCCGGATCTGACAAGGTGCCTTGTCATGCAGATTAATTATTCCGGAAGAGGGGGAAATCGGGCGCACAGCATCCAATCCCTCTCGACTCGACACCGGATCTCTGGACCGCAGGTAAACATCGGTTACCGGCGTGGCCCATCCCGCCTCATAGATGCACTCGATCGCAGGATATCCTTTTCGGAAAGTGTCCTTTTTTGCACACAATTTAAAAAAAAAACCTACTTGCTCTGTACGCGTGAGCTACATCGAGGCGTCCGGATGCACCGAAGGCAGGAACTGGGATAAGCGATTCCATCAGACATCGTGCTCTTTTCGGTTACGATTAGTGTTTTGGTTTGTGCGATTTCAAGTTGTGTTGGGTACTGATGATCGGGCAAACGAGTTCGACGAGTCCCTCTGCTTTCGGTTGCTTCCGATCCCAGCCATCGGGAGCGGGAATAAAATTCAGGTTTTCCCGTCCTGAAGCCGATCCACCCGGGGTGTTCAAGGTCCACTGCTACACATTCGATTCGGGACGCTTTCCGAGTTGGCGCTGGTACCAATTTTAATGGTAATGAGGGGTAGCGAGTTGTTCCGGTCGAGTCCGTGCTGTTTCGTGCTGCTGCAATTAAGAACAGGGGGCTTTTCAACACCGCGGTGCACCGGTATTCCTGTTCGCACCGGAACAGGGACCGAGGACGCGCACACACGCATACACACACTCGCATTAAACACACGGAAATGCGCGGGAAATGCGGAAGAAATTCTCCAAACCAACGATTCTGGGATTATGGGAGAAACGGCAGAGACCATACAGTAGGGTCACAAATCCAACTTATCGCAGTTACGGAGCCGAATGAGAGGGCTGTGATGTGTTGCGCGCACTGCTGCTAGCTAGCCTACCCGAAACTGGCGGCAAATTCAATCACTCACCTCACGCGGTAATAGAATCTGTAGCAAACAATGGCTTCAAGCCGAACCAAGCCAACGTTAAGTGCAGATCGTGTAGAAAAAGCGAGCTACGAAAGGTACGTTGCACTGTGCTTTCAGAACCGTAGTTGGTCGATTTTCCCCCATTATATGGCGATGGCAATCCACCAGGGTCGGTTCGTGCACCTTTTCGCGCGTTTTGGACCTGTTTGAAATGAAGCAACACGAGCAACATGAGACCTATTGAAAGTTGTACTAGTATATAAACAAATTTTGTGTGATCAAGTAACACATGCTTAGGTATAACAGCTGATTCGTTACTTTTAATGTTTAGACGTATATAAATCTCATATGTGTTATATTATATCTGTTAGCTATATTATATCTGTTATAATGTTGTATTTTCCAATGACTGTTAAAGAAATGGGGTTATCTTTTCTTTGTTTCACTTTATTGCAACTAAAATTATATCTTAGTTCCACACTCAAACAGCTCTTTCAACATTCTCCGTAGAATATGCTTCTGTTTGAAGTGACATTCGCTTACTAGCAATTGCCACAACACTTAACAACCGGCACCAACTAAACAATCAAAGGCACCACAAACGCCTCCCCGAGCAGCAACAAATTGAGGTTAGATCGTGAAAAAAACCCGGATCTGACAAGGTGCCTTGTCATGCAGATTAATTATTCCGGAAGAGGGGGAAATCGGGCGCACAGCATCCAATCCCTCTCGACTCGACACCGGATCTCTGGACCGCAGGTAAACATCGGTTACCGGCGTGGCCCATCCCGCCTCATAGATGCACTCGATCGCAGGATATCCTTTTCGGAAAGTGTCCTTTTTTGCACACAATTTAAAAAAAAAACCTACTTGCTCTGTACGCGTGAGCTACATCGAGGCGTCCGGATGCACCGAAGGCAGGAACTGGGATAAGCGATTCCATCAGACATCGTGCTCTTTTCGGTTACGATTAGTGTTTTGGTTTGTGCGATTTCAAGTTGTGTTGGGTACTGATGATCGGGCAAACGAGTTCGACGAGTCCCTCTGCTTTCGGTTGCTTCCGATCCCAGCCATCGGGAGCGGGAATAAAATTCAGGTTTTCCCGTCCTGAAGCCGATCCACCCGGGGTGTTCAAGGTCCACTGCTACACATTCGATTCGGGACGCTTTCCGAGTTGGCGCTGGTACCAATTTTAATGGTAATGAGGGGTAGCGAGTTGTTCCGGTCGAGTCCGTGCTGTTTCGTGCTGCTGCAATTAAGAACAGGGGGCTTTTCAACACCGCGGTGCACCGGTATTCCTGTTCGCACCGGAACAGGGACCGAGGACGCGCACACACGCACACTCGCACACACTCGCATTGAACACACGGAAATGCGCGGGAAATGCGGAAGAAATTCTCCAAACCAACGATTCAGGGATTATGGGAGAAACGGCAGAGACCATACAGTAGGGTCACAAATCCAACTTATCGCAGTTACGGAGCCGAATGAGAGGGCTGTGATGTGTTGCGCGCACTGCTGCTAGCTAGCCTGCCCGAAACTGGCGACAAATTCAATCACTCACCTCACGCGGTAATATAATCTGTAGCAAACAATGGCTTCAGGCCGAACCAAGCCAACGTTAAGTGCAGATCGTGTAGAAAAAGCGAGCTACGAAAGGTACGTTGCACTGTGCTTTCAGAACCGTAGTTGGTCGATTTTCCCCCATTATATGGCGATGGCAATCCACCAGGGTCGGTTCGTGCACCTTTTCGCGCGTTTTGGACCTGTTTGAAATGAAGCAACACGAGCAACATGAGACCTATTGAAAGTTGTACTAGTATATAAACAAATTTTGTGTGATCAAGTGACACATGCTTAGGTATAACAGCTGATTCGTTACTTTTAATGTTTAGACGTATATAAATCTCATATGTGTTATATTATATCTGTTAGCTATATTATATCTGTTATAATGTTGTATTTTCCAATGACTGTTAAAGAAATGGGGTTATCTTTTCTTTGTTTCACTTTATTGCAACTAAAATTATATCTTAGTTCCACACTCAAACAGCTCTTTCAACATTCTCCGTAGAATATGCTTCTGTTTGAAGTGACATTCGCTTACTAGCAATTGCCACAACACTTAACAACCGGCACCAACTAAACAATCAAAGGCACCACAAACGCCTCCCCGAGCAGCAACAAATTGAGGTTAGATCGCACCAATTCAGACCACGCGGTTCGCGTTTTCGGTTACAAATTGGCACGCGGCGGCGGCGGCAGCACGCCAACCTGCCATTCCGAGCGTTTCGTGATTTGTTTTGCCACTCGACGCGTGGCCCATCCCGCCTCATAGATGCACTCGATCGCAGGATATCCTTTTCGGAAAGTGTCCTTTTTTGCACACAATTTAAAAAAAAACCTACTTGCTCTGTACGCGTGAGCTACATCGAGGCGTCCGGATGCACCGAAGGCAGGAACTGGGATAAGCGATTCCATCAGACATCGTGCTCTTTTCGGTTACGATTAGTGTTTTGGTTTGTGCGATTTCAAGTTGTGTTGGGTACTGATGATCGGGCAAACGAGTTCGACGAGTCCCTCTGCTTTCGGTTGCTTCCGATCCCAGCCATCGGGAGCGGGAATAAAATTCAGGTTTTCCCGTCCTGAAGCCGATCCACCCGGGGTGTTCAAGGTCCACTGCTACACATTCGATTCGGGACGCTTTCCGAGTTGGCGCTGGTACCAATTTTAATGGTAATGAGGGGTAGCGAGTTGTTCCGGTCGAGTCCGTGCTGTTCCGTGCTGCTGCAATTAAGAACAGGGGGCTTTTCAACACCGCGGTGCACCGGTATTCCTGTTCGCACCGGAACAGGGACCGAGGACGCGCACACACGCACACTCGCACACACTCGCATTGAACACACGGAAATGCGCGGGAAATGCGGAAGAAATTCTCCAAACCAACGATTCTGGGATTATGGGAGAAACGGCAGAGACCATACAGTAGGGTCACAAATCCAACTTATCGCAGTTACGGAGCCGAATGAGAGGGCTGTGATGTGTTGCGCGCACTGCTGCTAGCTAGCCTGCCCGAAACTGGCGACAAATTCAATCACTCACCTCACGCGGTAATATAATCTGTAGCAAACAATGGCTTCAGGCCGAACCAAGCCAACGTTAAGTGCAGATCGTGTAGAAAAAGCGAGCTACGAAAGGTACGTTGCACTGTGCTTTCAGAACCGTAGTTGGTCGATTTTCCCCCATTATATGGCGATGGCAATCCACCAGGGTCGGTTCGTGCACCTTTTCGCGCGTTTTGGACCTGTTTGAAATGAAGCAACACGAGCAACATGAGACCTATTGAAAGTTGTACTAGTATATAAACAAATTTTGTGTGATCAAGTAACACATGCTTAGGTATAACAGCTGATTCGTTACTTTTAATGTTTAGACGTATATAAATCTCATATGTGTTATATTATATCTGTTAGCTATATTATATCTGTTATAATGTTGTATTTTCCAATGACTGTTAAAGAAATGGGGTTATCTTTTCTTTGTTTCACTTTATTGCAACTAAAATTATATCTTAGTTCCACACTCAAACAGCTCTTTCAACATTCTCCGTAGAATATGCTTCTGTTTGAAGTGACATTCGCTTACTAGCAATTGCCACAACACTTAACAACCGGCACCAACTAAACAATCAAAGGCACCACAAACGCCTCCCCGAGCAGCAACAAATTGAGGTTAGATCGCACCAATTCAGACCACGCGGTTCGCGTTTTCGGAAATTATGCTTGTCGGTGATCTGCCCGTGATCTGCCGCGGTGTTCTCGCTGAGGGTTTGCATTCTTCGCTCGGGCGCGATCTTGGCCACCCTTCCTGAGGCTCCGGTGGCCAGTGGAAGATTGTAGTCGCGCGAAGCTGCACGCCGGCATTGGGTTGGGCCGCGCACCCGGAACGTACAGTGGTACCGAGTTGAACAGGTTCAGAACAGAACGCCCAGTCTTGCCCTCGAGCTGTGCTATGAACTATGGTGTTAGGAGTGAAGTACGGCTTAGATGTTGGGTCTACTACAGAGGAATTTGTTTGAAACATGCAAAAATACATATCTCAACACAACTTTCTCAAGAAAACTTCGTCTTCGAGGAAGTCAAGATGTAATAACTGAGACAGATTATCAGGAAATGATCCTAAAATTGAAGGCCAACACTTGCCAACAACATATATGCTCTACTCTTAGACTCTACTCTACTTCATCTTAATCCCAATAGCTAAACAACTCCTTCAATGAAAACTTCTCCCCATGTTTATCTCAAATGAACCTTACCGAACTTACATAAACACCCAGAAAACAGCACCAATGAAACATTGCGACCGTGGTCTTATTCTGTGATCGATCGATCGCTTATTATCGCGCGCGGTCGCCACCGCCACACGGACCAACTCGACCTCGTCGTCGTCGTCGTCGTCCCCGAAATAATACTGCCGATTGGAAGGATGCTGTGCCGGTGTGAACTTCAACATTGCCTTCGGCGGGTCGCCCCCAATCGGCCCAATCGACATTGCATCACATCTGGAGGCTGGCGGGTGGTGGCTAAACCACTTCATCAGCACCGTTTACGCGCCACGATATCGACCGCGATAAGAGCGCAAATCGGCACAAACACGCCACCCGCCACCCAGGCAAAACCCGCGCGGGAACCCGCCCATCGCACGGGCACGGGCAGGTAAGTCGAATGGTTCGAATCTTGCGATACGGCGGCTATTGATTATTGTGTTTAAAATGCTCTTTTGTAGGGAACGCAAATGGTCGTGTTTGGTTGATGATTGAAATGAAGCAGCAAAAAAAAAGGCGACGGCGACACGCGGACTTGTTTTGATGCTTAACCTAGTTTGGGCCGGAGAACCAAACAGAACGGGCCCGACATCGCAGCACCCACCCACCCACGCACGCACACACATACACACACCGGATTCGGCACGGGAGAAGGCGGAGGACGCTAATTTCAGAGCGCACTTCCTCACTTGTTCGACAGGAAGCGCGCACAGAAGCGTCCACGAACCATTCACCATTCACCCCCGGAGACGACGATGGGCATTCGGGAGGGCGCACACGTACGAACGTCGACGATATTGCCAGGGATACGCGAACGCGATGATTATGTTCCTGGCGCGCATTTTCCTTCTCCCATGTCCGGGTGCGGTAACACCCATTATCATCGTCGGGAGCGACCGCGAGCGTCTTTCACTTGGCGGCGCTGGTAAGTGGAGAGCCAACCGCGAGCGAGCGATCGGTGGCCAGAGATAGACCGCGGACGGGCACGTCCGGTGCCCCGGACCGTTCGAACCGGAAGGTCCGGCCCGGCA